>JABUQX010011181.1:0-38880 GCA_015478945.1 Trachelipus rathkii | reverse complement strand
GTCTAGATTTACATGTTGTGGCTAAATGTCAACTTTACCAGTTATTAATAAAACTTCCTTGGTGTTCGGCAAAACTAGAACAAGCTATCAAACATTGCACTCTTTCATTTGTACTGTATATGCACAAACATAAGAGCAAATCAGTAATGTTTCCGATTAACAATTCGTCCTGCAAACTTATAGTCCAATGCTTCGCAAAATCTGAAATGCGACTTTGACCCTTCAACGCTACCTATGTCATATTATTTCCTCTACTATGTGTAAGACAGTGGAAAAATTATAGATCACTCATTCTTTACTTCCACCTTGCACACCCTTTTCAAGATTAAGCGACTTTCGAAGAGGAATTATATTATCCGATTTAACATTAAATCTACAAGCGACTTGCCTTTCTTTATAGAATTGTTTAGTTTAACAATCTCTACACTTCTCTGATTTGTCGATGCATCATTGAAGACTTTGATATATTATTATTATTATTATTAATTATTATATTAATTATATTATATTATTTATTTTTTATTAATTATTATATTATATATTCATTATTATTATTATTTTATTATTATTATTATTATTCTATAATGTGACGTGAAGTCATTACACCTTATAATTTATTGTAATGCTAACACCTAATACAAACTTTGCCCATTTATGTATTTGAAGCAATGCCAGCATTGTCAGATTCATTTCACTTGTATTTCTTGTTACATTGTGTCATCGATTCCATGGTCATCACAGAAAGAACAATTTAATGTTTATAATTCATGCTAAACGCAGCCAATAAAAAACTCATGTTTCCGGACTTAACTTTGAACACTCGAGTTTATTTGGCGTTTTTGCACAGTCTGTATATATAATATTTTATGTGATTTTATATATTATTATCATATATTATTTATTATTATTTTTTATATTATTAATTATCCAATTATTATTATTATGTCTTTATAAGTACTGCGGCAATATGTAATGTCTATGAATATATTTACATTTTAATATAAGTCTGAGCACCACTGGTATAAATTCGTATTGACTTCTATTCTTCAGGCTTCAGAAGAACAATTGAGATTCTAACGGCGACAGAAGTCTCGTTTGTACAAGAGAAATTCCAGTTCATCGCTGATGAAGCTTGACTTATATTTCACTTTACTAAAATAATTATATAAGTGAGATAAATCCATACGATATCCTGTAGGGATTGTGACTTGATCTAAGCATATCCTTATGAGGACATCACCCGCTTCAGAAAATTTATGAATATTTTCGATATCCTCTGCTCAATCCCGTTAATAAAGGTAAGTCTTCATAGTTGATACGCGCTTTTGTGCTCGGTTGTCTGAATCATTTATATCTATTATTCTTAGTACTGTGTGCATGTTTGCTAATCTTTGGACGGTTTTATTTGTAGATTATATAATTGTTGTTACATATTTTTAAAATGCAAAGGTGTCATCTGTAGATATTCAATGTGGGAAATCTGTGTTGGCTGTTTTTCTTGTTAACCAATAATGTTTTAAGTTCAGCTGTTATGTAAGCATTTTTTATTCGTGTAAGAAAATTTTATGCTTGTACCGTTCTTCATGAGTGTCGTCTTGATCACAGTTATGCTAAGCAATTCATATCTGCTGGGGCCCATAAGTCACTAGCACAGGAAGGTACTATTATTTCATGTTTTCATTTTTGGTAAACATGAAAATTCTTTTATGATTAAACCTACAGTAGCTTTAACAGATTAAATTGTAAACTTATAGTATGAAAGTTTTTAAAATACATATATGTATTATTTGAAATTAATATTTCTTACTAATATAATATAGATGATGATGTTGAAAGACAACAGCCTATCCGTCCACGCGTTAATTGCTTCATTTGTTCACACTGAAAATCCGACATACTCAATAGTTGTCTAAATCTTTTTAATTTTCAAGATTAATATGTTTAAATCGTTTGTAAGTCATTTGTCCGTATATATTATTTTTCTGATACTTACTCATTCATATATATCACTTGCAAATCTGTATGTATCATATTAATATATATACAATTATGCGCGCACGAAGATCTATTGAATATTTGTTAAGTACTTATATTGATATTATTTATTTTCTTGTTGAGGGCATATATTTAATCCTTATACTATTAAATATACAGTGGTGTGTGTTTGGCTTTATTATCAGCTGACCGTACTATATGCAAAATCTAAAGATATCTGTTTTATATATTCATGGGATATATATAACTCGGTAGTTGTTGTTACCAGTATCATATATTATACCATATCATAATTATACTATATTATATATATCTATATATATTATACTATATATATAGTATACTTATATATATATTTTAACTATATATATAATATTATATTAATTGGATATATCTATACTGAGTTCTATAGTTGCGGTGCGTATATATGCAGATATCTAACAATATCTGGCTATATATATTCATGGAAGTATAAAACCTATTTTGTAAGATCAGTACGTTCATTTTTTTTTTTATTAAAATATTTCTAAAATTTACCCAGTGATTTCCTTCAATATTTCCAAACGTGTTTCTCTTTCATTTATTTAAGTATTCAATTAGCTATTGATTCAAGTCTTAAAAGGCTTTGGTTTAGTGGTCTAGAGACTGATCACAAATTGAGTTCATTCATTGATAAGAACAGTACTGTGAGCTGTTTCACATAAGATAAAAATAAGAACTCGGTTCAAACGTCAATATAATACACTCGAGAGTCTTCAACGAAGGATAAGTCGGTTGAGTTTAAGTAGTGTTTTTGTTCATGCCAACAATTTTGCACAGGCCGGCTAGCCCCTTAATAAAGACTGGATACTGTATGATATAGGTTTGAGAATTATAATTGGTGTTAGTTGATTGACTGTCCCGAGGCCTGCCAAGGGATTTGTTATACAGTCGAAGAGTAAGTTAATGACAATAATTTTACTGATCTTTTATCCAATCACCCTACATTAATAAATTTGGGAATGCCTGTCCGGGGATCTTAGTTAGTATGAATCGTAAAGTAATTGTCCAAGGACTACGTTAGGTAAATTTGGAATAGTCATTGCTCCGGAAACTTGTATTATACGTTTCAGCTAATTACTTCTATCATTGAAGTTGTCATAGTAGAGTACTTGTGCTATAGCATGCAATATTTTAACTCAAAAGTAGTACAGTCGTTGTCAAAACCTGTACCAGAACTAATGTTCTAGTGTTGCAACTTATTACTCCGGTCGTTTGATATATGATATACAGTTTGATTTTTAAATATTGTTTTTTTTTTAAACTGTCAATATAGTCACTTTGATTATTTGTCTTTATGGAAAAAAAGTATTTGTTTTTTTGTTCTTCGCATATTTTTCTCTTCATAAACTGTTGTTCCAACAATAAATAACGTTTGGATAATAAAGAAACACTGGTATATTCTTGGTATTTTTTTATATTTTGCTTTTATATAATTATGTATATATAAAAATATATAGTATACTATTATACTTTCTATCGTGTAGATTACTTTCATTAAAATTTTGCAAAAGTTTGTGACACGGAGCGAAATAGTGTTCCCGGATCTACACAATCTTTCACTTGTTGACGTTCTGTATGGGAAAACCTAGTACACCCGTAAAATGATAAATTTTATTGCAGATTCTGTAAACTGTATATATATAGTATATATTATAAACAATATAAATTTTGCGATTAGAAGTTTGTTTTATGCTATCAATTCGGGTAACAAGTCTTGTTAAAATTGGAAGAAAACGGATGTGATTATGTGCGCTGAAAGTGACGTTTATATTAAACAGTATATTGTCTGTAATTTGATTCGCTTAACAACAAAATACAACATTATGCGCTACATCTGGATGCTGCGCTTATGATTGTCGAAGTCGGAGGTTTAGGTTAAAGAAATTACTGCCTTACTAAAAGATAGAACAGCCGCTGATTTAGAAGAGAAACAATACCGCTGCAGTTGGAGGAGAAAAACTGGTTGCGGCAGCTTTAGAAGAGAAGAGTTAAGCGCTTGAGCAGAAGAGCGAAAGAGAAAGCTAAGCATTGAAGCTGAAGCACGGGAGTAGAAAAAGCCAGATTGAAGCTGAAGCTCAGAGAGTTAAGATTAGAGGCAGAGAAAGATGCAAGAGAGCAGAGGAGAGAATGGTACAGATGAAGTTGAGATGCTGCAGGAAAAGCAACGTCCAGCATGACGCAGCGATAGCATCTCAGAGCGCGCAGAGTAGTCCTAGTACTTCTTATGCTAGTAAGTATCCAAAACTGAAACTTCCCTTTTTCGACGAGAAGAGAAATGATATTGAAGAATATCTTCTAATGTTTGAGAAAAGAAGCGAACGATATCCCTGTAGAAAAGCGAGCGACAATATTGGTGGATTTCTTCTAACAGCCAAGCTAGTCTACGTGTCTATAATAAGATGACTTGGAGAACTAAAGAACTTTTACGATGGTTATGAAAAATGCGTTTTGGAGACGCGTTACGGCTACGGAAAAGTGGTACCTGTACAAAGTTTAAAACTATAACTCGACGAAGATGATAATCCGAGCGTTTATCTACAGAGAATTATAGAAGCTTTAAATAGTGGTTAACCAGCAGCGATGTAGCACTGCACACCTGATGCATATTATTCAATTTTTCTCAGTGGACAATATTTGAATACGGTATCCAAAGAACTCGCAACCTACTTAAGGGAGTCGAAAAAGAAAAGCACCAGAAGAGATTATAACTTGTTCTGAAGCATTACATGGAAGCGCATGTTTGAATCACAACATGAATTTCACGCCACACGAATCACGTCACGTTGAAAAAGCACACAGAAAAATAATAATTGCAGTCTAAAGGCCATGGGTTACTCCACAAGCGGTAATCAGAAAGGTAGCAATCAACAGCACCGCGAAGACGGACTATATGAAAGCAGGGATGAAGGTAGAAGTGGCGACAGCACATGACAAACATCTGTCGCAAGTAACAGTGAGCGAGAGAACAGCCCACGTGTTTAGGCTGTCAAAGGAACAGGCATTACTCGAGGATTGCGAGCCCACTCCTATATTTCAACCAATAGCAGCTAGGGACAGAATAACTCAGGGAGAACAAAGGATGAACGAAGGACGGAGCTCCGGAGTCTCTGCGGTAACGGCGTGTAACCCTGAACTTACTCAGTAGAGCCAAGCTCCTGGATGAGTTTAAAAAAAGTTGAAAATGACGAGAACGTCGCACCTACCTGTAACGTATGGGACGGTAAACGGCTTTAAAGTCAAAACCCTCCGAGGTACAAAGATGTCAATGTGGTGGTTGTGGAAGAGAAGTTTGTGCCGAAGAGGTGTTATATTGGAAACAACATGAAGATACGTTTGGTTGGACGGTACAGTAATCGAAGCTCCACTTGCAAATATTGATGTGGATACCCCTTTTATGTAGGGAGGACAACCGCGCCGCGTATTGCACAGAGGTTTGTGTATGATTTGTAAGTCGGAATGCTCAAAAGTCGCACCTTGCCCTTAAAGTCCAGCCTAATCTCCTCATCTGGGAGCTCGACTCATGAGTCGGGGGCCTCCGTAATGTAGAGTCACGCGGCGTGACATAGCTAAGCGTGCTCCGGTCCCATCGCTCGAGAGCGCTGGACGAAGGTTCACAAGAGGACCTAAACAAACCAATCATTAATGTTGGATGGCAAAGTTGGAGGTGACGCTGAGCACGCTAACGGGAAGGAAACTGCTCGGGGCTACCACAATCGTTTGACATCGTGTAGTAAGAAATGTCGCGCCAACCATCACCATCACTAAGTGCGAATGTGGGTGCCCAAATCGTTCACCCGAAATAGAAGAACGTCTACAGGATAGATAGTGAAAACCCCACAGATCTATTAAACAATGTTGAAATGACACGAGCAGTGGTAGATGTCAGGAGACATCGATGTAGAGCGCACGAGCAATCTGGTAATTTAACAGATCGTGCTGGCATGAAAGAATGACGAGATGGTGAAAGGTGACATAGACAGTCACATGCAAAATTCTGGAGAGAATGGTGTTGTAGCTGTAGCTGTGGGTAAAGGGGAGATAACCCATGGTGATGAAGTATCAAGACACTGCGTTAACGAGCGAAACGAAGACTTTAAAAGTAAACAGAGATACCGAATGTCTCAAAGACGAGAGAAGTTAAAAGTTGTGGTACAACAATTAAAGATGCATGATGTACATGCCAAGACGCAACAAGAAAAGTCAAGAGAAGCCATTACTCATCATTTACTTGCTGGGACAGGAGAATATATTGCGCGCGAGGATTAAAAGATGGAAATAGAGAGAGAACAAAGTTCATAGAACTGGTCTAAAAGTGTGGTAAAATCATTGTGCCAAAAATACTTTGGAAGAGGGAGAGAAGAGGAACGATCTTATCGAACTTGCCATAGAATATATATCTAATATACAGAAGTGCACAAATAATGGTTTGAAGATAGAAGTTGGTAACGAAGAAACATCGGGAAATATGAACAAGTTTGATAAAGATATGATAATATTTTCATAGAGAGGGTAAGAGAACATGCTGCAGGAGGAGTGAAAGAGGAATGTCAGGAGAAAAGGAAAGATGTGAAAACCGGTTGTAGAAGTGAGGAGTGTGTGATGATGAGATCAGTCTCACACATGAGAGTCACCGCAATGTGAAACTGTGTTTGCACAGAAGCATGAGAAGAGCGTGCAAAAGCGAGAAAGATGTCAAAAGAGACACGGAACACAAAGAAAGGTAATGGAACGATGGAAAAGTTAGAGAGAAAAGGAGGATAACGAGGAAGCAGATGGTGTAGGTCTGGAGCACAAGGTGTTAAGAAGAATATAAATAGGTGTATGTCAAAGGGAAATACCAATAAAGATCCGTCCACAACGAAATAAAAGGATGATAAGACAACGAAGCCGATTATTTGTTGAAATAGATTTAAAATACTTTGTCATAAAAAGATGATCTTTGGACTGTTCTTCGAAGGTAAATTCAAGTTTGCCCTAATCCACATTAGCTAGGGCGAGAAATGTCGTAATGACCATTTAAGCAGTGTAATATGCCGACAACCACATTGGCGTTCATTATCAGGACGCTACCGAGAAGGAGCTCGAATAAATGAGCATCCAATGTTTGATCACGTGACTACATTAGAGCAAAATGTACAGCCATATTGCTTCAACAGGGTGGGAGCCAAAAGATGTAATGCAGTAATACACATAATACATAACTTTGCCTCGATTTATTATTTATAAAGCAAATGGCGAAAGCATTGAGTCAGTGTTATTTCACTTTCAATTTTCTATGTTTACGGTGTATCATTGCAATGGCTCAATCAGAAGAACAACTTGTAAATATGTTTATAAATTTCATGACGGGTAAACGACAGCCAATCGAAAAACTTGTTTTTCGGACTTAACTTTTGAAAACATGAGTTTTCGCATGGGCGTCGTTTGCAAGTCCTGTGAATAATAATAATAATATTCTTTATTAATATATTATTATTATTATTATTATTATTATTATTATATATTATTATTATTCATTATTATTTATTTATATTTATTATATTATATTATTATTGTTATTTATTTATAAGTTAGAAAATAAGGTAAATGTTTATGGAATTATATTTAATTTTACTATAGTGCGAAGCACACAATGTATAAAGTTGTTTGACTTTCTTGTTTCGGTTTCAGAAGAAAATTGAGATTTCTAAGCGAACAGAGTTTCGGTATTTAAAGAAATACAATTTTCATTCCGCTTAGAAGTGAAGTATATATATTACTTTACTAAATAATAAATAAGTGGAGTACATCATTTTATTACTTTATTTAAGGATTATGATGGATGCTAAGCGCTAAACTCATGACGAAAATTATATATAAATAAGAAATGTTATGAATAATTTATATCTTTGCTCGTTTATCTGTCGTCCCACAAAGGCTGATATAGTTGGTACGCGCTTGTGCTCTGTCTGATCGATGTTATTATTTATTATTTTAGTGTGTGCCATAGTCTTCGTGAATCTTGGCAAGGTGTTTTATTTTGTATATATAATCTATAATTTAATTGTGTTAATTATTATTTAAATGCCCAAAAACGGTGTTGTAATTTTCAATGTGGAAATCTGGTGCTTAGTTTTCTTGTAAAGCCAGTAATTTTTTTAAGTTATGTAAACGAAGTTTGTTTATTAGCGTCAAGAATAAGATTTTTTGCCGTTTACCGTTAATATGAGTGTCGTCTGTTGATCACAGTTTGCTAATGCATAATATCTGCGGTGTTGCCATATGTCACTAGCAGGTAAGAGAACTTATAATTGATGTCGTGTATTATTTTTGTAACATGATAAAGATTCTTTTGAGTTAATCAATGATAAAAAGTAATTTAACATAAAGTTGTTAATATTTTACATATATGAAAAGTTCTTAAAATCATATCTGTATTTATTTGACAATTAATATTTGCTTACATTACTAGTTGGCTAATTTTTTTCTTTAACGACAACAGTGATCCTGATCCAGCTGTAATTGCTTTCATTTGTTCACACTGAAAAATCGACATACTCAATAGGTGTCTAAATCTTTTAATTTTCAAGTAATAGTTTAAATCGTTTGATAAAGTCAGTAACAAAAATTTGTTCCTATATATTATTTCTATGAATACTTTACTACATTCATACATATATCAGTTAGAACATAATCGTATGCTATATTTATTATCATGATATAAATGTACTGGAGCAAAGAGTTTATTGAATATTGTAAATATTAATGTTATATTTCATTTATTTCTTTTGAGCATAATATTTTAATTTATGCTAATATATATATAATTATATACTGTATATATATTTTGATATTATATATGCGGTGCGTATATATGCAGATATCTATTATCCATGAATTATATAATAATTCATGGATAGGGAAAACTGGTAGTTGTTGTTAAAGGTATAATATATATATATATAAATGGCTAGATTTTCGGGATTTATATTCGGTGTGTAGTGGAGGAGGTGTATTAAACTTCCTTCCTTTTTCAATCTCTTGAAAAAATATCTCCAACTATCTTTGCATCTACTGCTGCTATGGCCGAGGATGAAGACGTTCTATTCGACGACGTCTACGAAGTTCACGAAATCATTGGAAAGTAAGTGCTCTTGGAAACTCTTGGAAAACACCTCTTTAATTCCTTGATAAATCTCTCTTTAATTCCTTGATTTTAATCTTCATATTTTTTTTAGGTTATATAAGGCTTTTATTATTATTATTGATATGGCCATTGGTTATTGAGTGATATATTATGCGATGTTGGGGTTAGGGCTTCACCTGAATGGAGATACACAAGTATACTTGTTGAGACTTATTTAACGTTGAACTCGTTGATGTAATGAAATTTAATTAAAATTGGTTTGTTCAATGGCTGATTGTTTTAGGATTATTCATAATAGCGGAAGTGTAGACAGTGGTGTTGTTATGATCTCCTTGTGGATTTATATTACTAATTTGTATATATGGAGGTATACGGTTATGAAAGAGATTCGTAAGGGGGAGATGGGTCTCAGGAAATGAGTGTTTAGAATGATAGGAACAGAATTGGAGATGATGTGGAGGTGTGTACATAATACCTTACATATTATGCAGGTAAGATATTTTTTTTATTACGGTACGGTGTGTGGCGAATCTGAGTAGAGTTTAGAGAGTATTTGGTAGAGAATATGGCTAAGGTATGTAAAAGGAAAGGGTGCATTGAAAGTTTAAAAACGTAAGATAAGAGTAAGGTTATGGTAGTGTAAAGTCATGTTAAGTGTACTCTCAAGTTAGTGTAGTTTATGTATAGATAGTAGTGGAGCAGCTGGGCCCAAGTGTCCTGAGTTACAATATTAGTAGGTATCGCTGTTGGTAATGAAGTAATAAGTGGAGGTTGAATGATGTCCATAATGAGTATGTATTCATAGTAGGTAAATATATGACTGTTGAATATAAAGTGGAGCCCGGCGTAAAGTATTTTAGCTTGCTAGTTGCAATTTTAATAATATCGGTGTGGGCTGACCACGTACAGACTCGTAGAAAATGGGGACCGTGTAAACCGGCGCCAAGTGCCTGTATATGAGTCAGTATCGTTGTCGCTACGGTAGATATACTAATGGCGTAGTTTTTATAAAGTTAATCTTTTTACCCAAGATCATTGATGGTGTTTTGTGTTTAACACGCTACCCCTTGTCTGTTATGTCATGGTAGGTAGGTATTTATGGCTCCTGGCAATAAGGATAGATGATTTCATTAGGATCTAAAGTCCAATTGTATCTTTTTTCACACACAATGGAGCCAAATCTCTGAGGGCATGCCCTAGGTGTGAAAGAACATACTTAACTATAAATTTGAGGAATGAACCTCTATCGCTGATGACAGAGGGTTTGTTCGCTGCCTTGTCATATTCGTTGTCCGACTTCGTTGGTTGAAGTAACAGGTAAATCTTGGCAAGGTAACCTAATGAAGACGGACAAATAAACGATATAGTTAGAATTATCTCATGTGTATGATTGGTTTATTCGAGTCCTCATGTTAGTGAGACAATTTTGTGATTAGATGTGATAGTTCCTCGGACTCCTTTACGGTTAAGCGAAGACGTTATTTTAGTGCTGCAGTGAATGTTTTGTGTGGGATGAGCTGAAATCCAGGCCCTGCGTTCAGGACTTAGCCGGCGCGATTTAAGTGATGAAAGTGTGTACTCCGAGTACCAGTTCCTGAAATTACAACGTATATATGTCCGTTCTGAAGGAGAGAAATGTGAGTTAGGTCTCAGAAGGAGTGCCTGGACGAATGGTAACTGGACCTGTCGATGTCAAGAATGAGGAGAGAAATCTGCGCTAACGTCTCGGTAAGATTTTGCTATGGGTAATGGCGCGTGGTTGTGGGTTCTCCCATTCCTGTACGCTCTATCGGGGATTGGGGCCACGACTCACGAACCCCTCTGACAACTTGTATTCCCAGAAATTTAGGCCACCAAGTAGAGCTTCTGCAGGGCCACTCCGTTCCCGTCCTTAAGTCTGGAGACTTGATTCAGACGGCTCTCGGAAAATTTTAATCATGTCAGGGCCCATCGAGGGCTCCATAGTGACTTCCGGTAAGGGTAGGAACTTTAATCGTCTCTCGCGACGAGTCCACTTCACTATACTTATATACTACTTTTGCTGATACAGAGCGGCTGAGTGCCCAGTATAGATTTGTCGGTATAAAGGCTGGGCCGTATTTTCTTTCTTAGTACAACTCCAACTGGTCCGCATTCATAACCCGCTCGCTGTCCATACCTGGCCATGATTCTTATTGTCCCGCGTATTGCTTTTTGAAGTGAGGTCCCCCGCTCAGGTCTTAGACTCCAGGTACTTCATGGGTCGAAAGACAAGAGGTGAAGTGTCATGAGAGAGAAAGGAAAGAAAGAATGCCTCATCATAGCAGATTCTCAAATAGCTAGCTTTATTATTATAAGTCACGAATCATGCAGTATCAAATGGTGAGTGATATACTAATTCATGCTCATACTATTCATCACAAAAGGATGTTTAAACTTCATTCTTAGGTTCCTCAGTTGAAATAGTTATTTAATAGTATAATGATACTACGTTGACCTCCTACCTATTAGAGAGTATACATACTATTTTTGAGTATTAGATTATCTCATCATACGTGACTTATAAGTATATGATTAATCATGATGATAACTATTTGTTTAACTCACAACTTAATAAATCTCTCTGAATTAGTATTAATTAAATCTCCTTATATATCGATGCCCTTACTGAGTGCATATATAATAATTCGTAACTTATATTTATACTAATTTGATAATAAAATACTCATTACTTATATATATAAATATTTATTTATAATTATAGATAATCTATAAAAAGAAAATCATTATAACTATATATTTATACAATATATATTATATTATAAATATTAATAATTACATTATTATATCGTTTATATACGTTTTTATAAGATACAAGGATCAAAGGTATGTTGTGGTGGTGTGACGTATGGGTGCCATCTGGAGGGAAACGTTGAAGAGAGTACCATTTTAATGAAAATAAAATTATGCATGTGAAGGTGTTGCTGGTGGAGTGGGGTGCTAAGTAGGGAGACTTTAGATCTGAATGACGTTATTGCGAGGTGAGCAGGACCTGAACGTCGGAACACACAATTCGAACACAATTGGTGATACCACGACGAATGGGTAAGTTTTTTGTCTTGGAAAGAAAATGTTATACTTTTAGGAAACAAACATTTGTTACAGGATGGGTAAATTTAATATAGGATAAATTAAATAAGGGACAGGTGGCGGTAATAGTTTGGGGGTTTTATAGTGAATCTCGAAAATCGAGCTTCCATCAATGCTATGTGACTATTCCAGCGACCTCCTTGGTTATTTCGGGCAAGAGACCGACATGGTCTCCATTGGGTGATTCGAGTAAAGTTAATACTTTCGTTGTATATACACTCCGCCTCGGAGTTCCCGCATATCGACGCCGTAATTACTAAAGTTTAGGGTGGTGATTGTGACCACTCAGAGATATCCTTGAAGTGGATGAAGAATGGTCATGGAATAGTTGATTTTAAGGTGATGTGGATGGAGAAGAAAGGAGTATTGGTAGGTTGAATACAAGTTAGTGGAATTCGCGAGGACAGTAGTTGAGAAAACTGCTCTCAGGTCTGGTTTCCAGTTGTACGCAATGGAGGGAGTCAATATCAGGGTGAATCGGACTGATGGTTGTTTATGTAAAATTTCCAGAGTTTAAGTAGGTGGGCCAGAGTTGGTATGTGAAGAATGGTACATGATGGAATGTCATCTTGAAGACAAGTAGGAGCTCACAATGAAATATGAGAGTGTCAGAATTATGAGTGGGCGCAGCAATTAAGTGCGCTATAAGTATGTAGAGCGCTCCGCTTAGATTGTAAAAACCCGGTGTTTTGAATAGTGAACAAGTTTGTACTGAAACCAAATTCTGCGGGCAAAAATGAAGAGGAGTTAGTTAGAAGGTAGTGCAAAAGGAAGTTGTGGATGTGCACTGTATAATTAAGGCTGTGAAAAAGATCCAAATCGGCTCAAGACCTTTTATTGCCTTGTATCCGGCTATAAAAGTAAGAACACCTGCCAAAGGATAAAACACAAAATGATGTGGCGTAATTTCGAACATGATAGCATGAGGCTATTAGTTTTGAAGATAATACCAAAAGATGGTAAGAATGATGGCTTTGAGAGAACGTGGTAAAGAATGAAAGGGAGAGACAGGAATAAAGAAAAAGACAGGAATAAGAAAATCAGCTTCAACTCAGGTTTGTGTGACGCTAGGGCGAAACCGAAAAGGTAAATGAACCCCAGTTTAGGAAGCTGAATGGGAATGAATACCGTGTGTAGAGGAGCTCCTCGGGATAATGACTCAAGCTCCTTCCTGGGAGAAGTGGACAGAAAGCCTGTCATGTAATATAAAGTTAATCGGTAATATGCTAATTAAGTTATGTAGAGGTCGAATATAAAAAACTTGACAGGTTTTCACATGTACTGCCATATCACAAAACATATGAATAATCTGGGGGTCTCCGGAATTTGACTTTATTGTGTGAATTCATCTGAATATATATGGATGTGTTGAGAGAATAAGAAAGTAGCTGAGGATCATTAACGAAAAAAAATATAGAATTGAGACGGATACTTATCGCGACCACTAGCATAGCCGCTCAATCTAGTACATAGCCACGCTGAGCATGAGAAAAGAGTTCTCGCGATGACTATGAGCAAATAGAGTATGGATAGGAGATTATGGTATGATGCGGTAAGACCATTAAAGGTATGAGTGTACAGAGGGAGATTGGGTGTAGAAAGTGTCTAGTAAGGAGGGTAAGGAACAGTATAATAGGTAATAGATGTCCTCAGAGTGAAGGAAGACTCTGAAAAGAACATGGGATTAATAAATTCCTCCCTTAAATATTGAGGGAGGGAACTTCGCGCGCGCTCTGGAGATAGAGGTGGCAGCTAAAGAAGGGCCGAGAATGCCTGTAAGATTGTAAATTGTAGATTCCAAATTAGTGAAATAGCATGAAGTGTAGGCTTAGGGTGTTCTATTTCTCGAGATCCGGTATATAAGTATCAATAGGAGAATATGCGTACGGGACGAAGCCTTTAGACTATATAAAAATGAGAATATAATATACGTATATACTCTTGTAGTGAAGCTATCTTAAGGGCTTTGAAGACGGAGAGACGACATAAAGAAGGTGAGAAACCTGTTAGAATTAAATATATTATTAAGAATGACTACTACCAAGAGTTCTTTAGATTTAATTATAACGTCTCTCTCTCTCCTCTCCTCTCTTTTCCTCTCTCTCTCTCTCTCTCTCTCTCTCTCTCTCTACCTCTTCTCTAACTCCCTTCTCTCTCTCTCTCTCATCTCTCTCTCTCTCTCTCTCTCTTGTCTCTCTCATCGTTACTTTAATACGATCGCTTCTTCGGGAGTAATCAATTGCCTTAATGACAGGCTTTACTGTTGGTCATACTGGGTTGGCTCATTCTGTTTCTAACATAGCAACAGAGTGTGTCTGAGTGGTGATATGCTGGTAGGAGATGATAGCCATTTGCTAAGAGGTCTTAAGGCTGACACTGAGGGTATGAATCGTTCGAAAAAATTCTCATTTTGTTGTTAACATTGTTTAAAACTGAAAGATTTAGTGATCACTTTGGCTTCTTACTTTTAAGTATTTTGGACATCAATTACTTTGGCTTTGTATTTTGTTTTCAACGTTTCTATAGGACAAAATATTTCTGGGATTGATAAATTCGTTGTGTTGGTTAACGGCTTTAGTTTAATCATTAAAAAAACAATTAATTTATTTCAATTAATATTTTATTATTTGTGAATTAAATTTGCACTCACTGTAGCTTCGGTAATGTATTTGTACATTTTTATAGATGAAAAAAACTGTGTGTGAGAGAGAATGAAGAGTGACGTTGTGTAATAGTTTGAGGTGGTATTTTGACAATTTAGTTATTTGTGATGTATGGAAGTTGTTATGAATGATCTTTCCTGCTACCGATTCTTATGTGTAAGTGGGTAATTTTGTTTTAAAGCTTTCTTTATGCTTGTTCTCATTGTGATTTTAAGTGTTATAAAGTAACACATTTAAAGGTGGAATTATTATTATTGCCAAATATTAAAATTATTTATTTTTCATATCTTTATTGTGTAAGAAATTTTAATAGATTAATTTGATTATGTAACTTACGTATTGAAGCGAAAATGGATTTTAGTATATACTTAAACATTGTGCGAGTAGTTCTATTATTGGTTTTGAATTTTGTTATTTTGTGTTAAAAAAATATTTAACCTAAGAATATTACATATGAGTATAGAGAATTTTTTGATTTGCTTATTTGTGTTTTTGTTTGTGTAATTAACCTGTAAAAATAGATTTTTATTTGACTCTGTGAAAATAGGGCTGAGTTAAAGCAAAATCTCGACTGAAAGTCGACAATGGGTGGGGATTTTGACGTGCTTATTGATGTGTCTTAATAGCGGGCTTAATGTCATGCAATTGACTAAAGTTGTATATAAGATTCTGGTGTCGGAATGGGAATGCGTGGGGAAACAACACTTAAATTATTTGATATATACAATAACAATAAAAATAAGTTCTTTGTACATACAAATATCGTAGGGAAAGTCTTGTGAATCTTATTTACCCATAAACTAGTTAAAGTATAGCCCCTTTATAGAGAAACAATACCCTTATCAACAACCTGTGAGTGAGCACCTTTCTGATTTCCAGGCTCTCAATCCAACAGATCTATTAGGATTCTGTGTTTAAAATTCTAGAAGAAAAGTTTAGTGGAAAGTGAGTGAATATGTCGGATAAATTCAATTGATTAAAGTCGTAATTAAACTTTTAGATAGATGATTTTTGGAGACCTTTAAAACTGAACTTACAACAAGATGGATGTGACCTCAACTTTATTCGAAACATCGTTACAGATGTAGGCTTCGAATTTTACCTATAAAAACATTATCTGGTCTGAATTTAAATAGGTGAGTGTAGGTAAATATCTTAGAGATTAAAAAATGAGTCGAGAGTGAGATGATGTCTAATGTAAGAGTGCAACGTAGATGTGCGAGAGAACACACCTACATACGATGCCGCCGTTGGAGAGTTAGTGAAAGTCTGAAATTGATATGTTACAGATCGTTGAGTTCGATAGCCAGCCATGGAACAAGTGTCAGTCGGCGAGAGAGTTTAATAACTTTATAGAATGATTTGGGTTATATGTGGATGAAACATAAGCGTGAAAGACGGTACGAATGCGAAGTTGTGTGTAAGGAAGTTGAGTACTGAGTGGCGAGGGACAAGCTGGAACTAGGTACGATGAAAACATTATTTATAAATATACCAACTTTGTTTGTAACATGTAAATAAAGTGGGGTATATTAGAACGTATATGAGGAGAGTAGTGCTTGGGTTTTAATCATTAGAAAAGTGAAATTGCTTGATTACCTCTTGTGATATATCTCATATAAAGTTAACGTTAGAAGATTATTCTGAAGTAAATAGGAAGTAATTACAAGTGCCGTAAGTTTTAAACATTGTGTTTTCAGTGAACTGAGTGGTATCTAATTTATAATAGGAGGGACACAAGCTCGCTTGTGCAAGGATGTGATTTAAAATACATAGATTGTTCATACGAAGCAGGATTAACAATTGATATATTATATTTATACGAGGAGAAGGGTTGAGTCTTGGTTGTAAAAGAATAGGCGTCAGTAATGAGTAGAATCATTGTATAAAGAGTTGAATGTTTAGATGGTGATTCAGCGCTCAATTAATGAGAATAAAAGAGCACTTACATGAAAATATTTTAGGACTGAATGCCCCTTGATTATTAATCGCTCCGCTTTGGTGCAAGCGCGCACCTCGTTTCATGAGATGAGCATTAGTATCGTGATTAGGGAAACGAAAAAACATAGTGGATATGTGTGGAGTACTGAGATCGATATTACAGCGACTATGCACGTACTTGTGCTGAATTTAAGAGCAGTGAGTGAAAATGCACGTGCAGCGTTCTCATTTTTCTGAATATAAGTTGTTAAGAGGTATATATAAGTACGAAGTGAAATAGATAGTAGTATATATAGCCTAACAAAATGATATATAGTAAGTTTGAAAATTCAGTGACTAGTAATGAGAGTATATATATAATATTAAGATTATATATATATAATATAATAATAAAAAATAAATAAGTAAAATAAGGGTATATATATAATATATATACTATATATAATATATATGGCATAAAGGTCGCTAGTATAAATAAACTGAATAATTAACTGCAGGGTGATGTGTATTCACCACGTTGGGCCAAGGGATGAACCCCATTATTTATCATTTTTAGAGAAGAGAACCAGCTTGGCCCATCATATAGTTAGGGTGTAGAGGGTGAATTGCTCAAGGTACCTCTGTCAGGTCCAGGCCGAATGTATATGCATGAAACAATTTGCTAAGAGATGTGTTGGAGTTTTTTTCGGAACTGCTCTGTTTCTGAGTGTAATTAAATTTCTATGTGTCTCTTCTCTATTTCTCATTAATTATATCAAGTTCATATGTTATATCCTATGTACAGGAGAGGTTGGCATAAGATTTTAAAAGCGAAGAAAGAGCTTATTAACATTTGTGTAGTATAAACTTAATTCTTTACAATTATCTACATTTACTATAATAAATAATCACAATATTTTATTAGCTAGTTCTAGAAATAAATTAAAAATGAGATCTCACACACTTCCATACTACATAATCTGACATCTATCACTCATCTCATCACACACACACGACACACCATACACACACCCACGAACTATACCAGCACCCAGCCCTTCTACAACACTCTACTTCAGCGAGCGAAGATATTTAGAATAAGATGGGGAAGGGAAAGGAAGAACGACTAATAATATAAATAATAATATATTAATATAAATATATTATATATAATAGTATATATTAATTCATATATTAATATATTAACTAATTTAATTTAATATATAATATTAATTAATTATTATTTTTTAAATATATTAATATTATTATTATTATTAAAAATAATATATATATATTATAATTAATATAATATATGCCTTATTAATAAATAATATAATAAATATATATATATATATAAATATAATAAATATAAAAAATAAGATAGGACATTTAAAAGTGTACCATACATATTAAGACCATTAATGATACTCAGTGCTGAAGACAAAGAAATTTAATTTAATAAAAGATTCGGCTTCTTAATCGGATTCTCATCACATCAGTTCATGTTCATGACTAACCAATATATATAGTACATCTCGTATACCAATCAACTGGTCAACTCATATATAAATACTACACACTCTCTTCAATCAATGCCTACCCAGAAGTTCTGTCAAAATCACATGTCTCTAACTCAAGTCGGAAAAACTACCTAATATCATAATAACAACACCTTGTCTGTAAAGCTTACTCCATGTAATACCATCATAATAGCTACCCTTTACGTTCTCTATGAATATCTTATCCACCCGAATCAAAAATTCATTTCTTATCAATCAAAAAAGCATGCACATATCTCTTAAGAATGTAGATTCCGTTACTATTACACAGATACGTCATCATTCCAAAATCAAAATCAAAGGAAAAAAATCATCTGTTTATTATTCGTATACATCGCCTCCAACTGTAAACACAGGGTTTAATTGCAATCTATAAATCAAATAACTAACCAAAAATAGAAACTCATATCCCAAATCGTGATTCAACCAAAATTATATCTTTTACACCAGGATATCAAAGCAAACGATTAGGTCACCAACTTTAATAATTTATTAAAAATTCAATAGTTTTAGCGGATTTCTTTTTAATATAGATTTTTTGTTAAAAGCTTTTTGATTTATTTACTTGTTTATCTTTAAATATTCTCCATTAAATCACACAATTTTAATTCCAATCAAATGTATTTAACATTCTAAAACAGCAATATTCAGGTACCTTTAGACCATATCATCATCTAAATTACATACACAATACCAGGAAATCGGTGCCCGTCATTCACATTCATCATGCACACTCGAAACATCATCAATCATTCCTTCGCCTATTTATCTCATCTATTGTATACGATTTCTTCCATCTTAAACGTTTACTCCCTGTTAATCATTAACTCCATCATCTACGTTCTATTCTCCGCGAATCAATCATCAAATAATATTAAGAGTCCATCGATTATCCTCAGTGGAATCCAAATGCCTCCTGATTCTGGAATCATTTGTTATAGAGACCGCATTTTATTATATCTTTATTTACGTCTGCATTCAATGCTAGCTTCGCCTCAATACCATTTCGATGTCTTATCAATCGATATTCGTGGTGGCATCATCATTCATAGTCCGCTTTCCTCGATTCTGCTCCAGCATCTTCGTCATCAATCACATCATTTCCAATCCATTTCATTCTCCAACGACCACAGTTTCCGACTCTAGAATTGACATTTCCTTTCGACAACCTGTACTTACCTAATCACATATACTTCTTATCTACTCATCCATTCTCTAATTGAGTGATCATCAATACGCTCGTTAGGGAATCCTTATCAATATCACCTTAATCCTGATAATTCTGGTTACTCAATCATTCATCAGTCTCCACTACAATACTTGTATTCGTTTATTATCTACTTCACATTATCACAAGTATCAATTTATACCATCTACTACCCTCTTATCTCTAATTCATTGCATCTATCTTCTTGGTCCCAACTTTTCATTCTCTCCCCAATACCATGGAAGTGCAATTTCTTTCCCAGATCCTTTTATATTCCCCCCCAGTGGACGTGCGAAATAATTGTGGTTGGGCGTATTGGTAGCGCTGAGTAATCCATTGTAGTAGTAATGTGTATTTCTATAGACATCAAGTTTGGAGAAAGTTAAGAAAAGTGCCACACATGCCTTTATACTCGGCTACCAGCTTTGACACACCTTCCGTTTTCTTGAAAATAATTAATGAATCGTATTATGATAGAAACTCTTTCAAGTGGCATTGTCATCAAAATTCTCCACCTCCTAGGAGCATTCACATCGGGGGACCGACGAGAATCGGTCTTCTCTCACGCTTGATGCACCGCCAAATTTTCAATTCTCCTTATTATGCAAGCCGTTATCTCTGGTTTGCCTTTGCCGAACTATGTTACTTTCTCTTGCCTTCTCTCGAATATCCGTTTATATCCTGTAAATGTAAGTTCCCGCTCTCACTCCTTCACTGGTACCTCCTATGTGCAAATAAACATGATCTGCCTTTCCCATACATCCATTATATTAGTCTACTCCAAAATCTTCAAATATATTTTAAGTCACACATTTCCGTATTCCCATCTACTATAACCCAGGGTTGAAAATATATCACCCGCGATGTTAGTACTGCATTTACAAGCTCCTTTTCTCCAAACTGGTCGACCCATCAAGACCCCCCAATTTCCTCATCACAGTACACTTTCATCTAATATTCTGATCTCAGACCCTTTATTCTTTCCGGACCACCAAATAAAGCACTCATCTTAAATATATTGCTTTCATACAATCTCTACATATTATACACAATATAATTTCTTTAACTAACACCCAGGTGGCATAAGATGATCACCATTATCTGATCACAGATTGAATATCTTATAATGTACTCTTTTTTACTCGTGTCCTTTAGTTCCAGCCTACTAGTAGCTCACTTAACTATGCGAACACAAAGGAACAGGGTCATCTGGGTATAAGATATCCCTTAATATGGTAAGTGGACCCCAAGTCATTATGGGCGCAGTGCGCACGAAGAACTTTTTAAATGTCCCAATTAACTCAATTCCTCTATCCAAGTGGAACATTTTAGTTGCAACCCAATGTCGAACCCTATACTCTCTCTTTTCTAACAAACTGATTTCCTAACCAATCCGTCCTTGCATTGAGTTCCCGTTCTCGGTTTTATTTTCTGCCTCAACGAAATTAGTTTTATTCTTAATCAATATGAAAGATCTACAAAGACTAAGAACACTTACTTTATTGTTCGATTTCTGATCACATCTAACTGAAATAACATATCAGCAAAGTGAGAGACTGGTCTTCGCCATCTATACTATCACTTACTCCTTATATACTTCTTCGGATTTTTTTATGCTCTTCATTCCGTCTTCATTTATCGAGGCACCTGCAAATCGGTATAGTCATAACCAATCCTGCTCCTAAACCACCCACTTACCAGCGCGAGACTTCACCACCTCTCACCAAGATAAACTCCAGAAAATCCCATCCGCATATAATAGGTTAGGGACTCCTAGACTGCACATATAAGATCATTCTGTCATTTCCTTATACCATTTTCTGTCAGCATTTTCTAATTTGTTTTCATCATAACATATAAAATTGAGTACTAACCATAGCGGAATTGCTCAACTAAAAATGCCAGCCGTCCTATGCAACGTTATAATCCTGCAATTCTTATATTTAATGTTATTCCAATTCCAATATACAGACTCTCGCATGTTATCTTTCTCGAACACAACCTGGATTCCTGTGGGCACCCTATTCCGTCCCAATATTCCTTATATTTCATTGTACTTCCATTTTACAGGATTCCCTACTTACCAACCAAACCACTCGCTATGATACATATTTATACTAAATACACAAGTCTCCATTCTTTAAGTGTTCACCCTTATCATAAGTTTTTTGTCATCATTTCAACGCTTTGTCGACAAATCCATAAAAGCCATAAATAGCATTAAAGGTTAATATTACTATTCCTAGCTGCTATATCCTGTCTCATCGTGAGGACTAATTTCTATCTCTCTCAGTTCATATTTTTTTCCTATAATCCTGTAAAAGATTGGGTCGACTCCACATGCTCAATAATCTCGACCTCTTACATGCCCCAAACCCGACATCCTGGTGTCTTATTCAGACGCAATACAAGCTACCCGTTTCTAGTGCTCACTCTCTCTACGACGCCACTCCTTTCCGTCCGTATCAATAACTAGGTGCCATATCTCCATCCCCCTTAACACATCTTCCAATGAAACTAATTCCCTATATTCCCTTACCAAAGTTGGTCCCTTAGAGCCCTCATATCTCCTTGTTCAATTTCCTTATAATTTAATATTGATACATTGCTTCTGTCTTTCCAATCCACCTTCCACACCACTAGCGAGAATTGCACCTATTGTTTTAAGCTAATACTTTTTGTGGTGCAATTTATACTTGTGGTTACATTTAAGCCATCTTGAATAAAAACGCTTCATAGCCCCGTTGAAAGGCATATTTAAGGGTTTCTCGTCGACCTAGAGTAGTACATTTTTTTTTCCTCAGGCTCACCACCAAAACAATTTTCAATAATATTCAAATCTAAGCAGGACTTACTACCGACTCCAACAGTACGCGATCGTGTGGGCAGTTCATGCAAGACAAATCCTATATCGGAATGCTTTAATTTAAAAGAACTTATTCTTCTGAACTTCTCAAACACCTTTACTTAGGTATATTAACATGCCTTTGATATTCAGCATGCATTTATGCTACCTCAGTTTCAACCTTCTCTTTCACAAAATATTATACCCTGGGCCAGATGTTATTTACTTCTTTAATCTATTCTAAATCAATATCATTTTTCTCATTTATCTTAGAATCATCTCTTCAAATTCTTGGTCTTCACTAAATCTGACACACGTCGCCTTCCTTTATCCTAATAACTCTTTCTCGCCAAAACATTACATTACCTCTATGTCTCGTGCTATGCACTCATGCAAATCCCCACACACATTCACTAATCACCTCTCATTTAGGCTCTTTGTAAATTATTACAGATATAATCTCACGGCGAAAGTTTGCTTTCACTTTTCCCATCAAACTCCACACAATCCCAATAGTGCTCAATCCTAGTCTCAGCGAAAAAACAACCGAACATAACCTCACTTTGTAAATTGTAATTTCTCTAATGTCAGTTAATCCCATCTTAATTACCACTCCGCTTCTTACCCTTTAAAGCCTCTATTGCTCTGTTCCGACTGCCATCAGTTGATTAGTTAATAATAATATAATTAAATATAATATATTAGTATTAACTTCCTGTAAAGCAATTTATTAATTACTCAATTTTCTCAAAACAATCCCATTGAATGTATTTTATTCCTTACTTCTAATTGTGTTAGGAATTGTACTGCTGTTATAGATTTCTGAATAAACTTACGGTGTTAGTCTCTAATAAGTTAATTGCAGATGCGTATAATATATATCGAACTGTAGTGATCAAATATTTTCCACTAACTTCCATTATGTTCCATATTCAATGTAACATAATTAATACTTTTAACTTAGTGAGTTATTCTTGCTTGATAAAGTGAACATTCATTAGTAAAATCAATGAATCTTTATGTTCTATTATACCATCGTCCTTTTTCACCTTCATAATTTAGATTATATAGTCATTGTTAGCGGCAAGGGGCGCAATTAGTGGAAACATTAAATCAATTTCACACTCCGTTATTGTGTACATACATCATCATGCTTTGTATATCATCATTAATCTCCTACTAAAGCTCTTTAAGCCTATGTGTCTTTGTGTTGTTTTTATTCTCCTTTCTTTATCATCGTTGCCTTTATCTTCCTGGTATGTCTCTATATCATAGTAACATGTAAACCATCGTGGGAGTTAAGAGATGGATTCTTCTTGTGTTACTGTTATAGCTTATCAATTTCCTCGTGTACATATAGACTTAACAATAGCTAGCCAGTAGTACTATGATATTCCGGTGCTTGATGATTATTTAGGACAGTAACGTGTTACTGAGAATGTTGGCATTAAAGCCCAAGTCGTTACTTGCGCAGAATAAGCTTCTTGTACCCATTTCCATTGTTACTTGAATCTTATATTTCCATTGCTCGGAAGATAGCTCCACTTCCATCTTCAGGACTCTATGACATCCACCCTAGAGCATCTCATGTGTGGGACCGCGACGGACCCCTCACTTTGGTGGACAGTGAGTATAACAAGTAATATCTTGTTCATCCTCTCTACTGTGTTAGGAGCGTAAGTCTTTATCCCATAAGCTGGGCTCCAAGCGTGGGCCACAAATGCCATGTTTTATCTCGCCCACATCTAGCGAAAACATTATACAACCGCCCATTTTCCTTCCGATCCTAACTCATGCACCTTATTAAGTTGTTGCATCACTGGCTTCCTGACCAATGACTTGAACAATTTTTATCTACCTATCAGCCATCCATTCGTTCCTCGACCTCTCAAAAAATTACTTTCCATCTTCTTCCTCCTCACTGGGTCCTATTGACATAACGTCCTCGCGAGTTGACTTCTCGTTAGTCAGCTATACCACTTACTCTACACCGAGCTCTATACAACTCGCGCGCCTGACATCAACATATCTGCTCGACTTTCATTCATTCCTTTATTCCAAACCTCTCAGGCTACCATTACTTATTTCATTAGCAAGCATAGATCATTCACCAGCCTGAAAGGAATTCAGCGAAATCTCACTAAGAACATACTGGAAGATTCAATCTATTCACTTTTCTCTTTATTGAAACTCCGTGCCCTTTTCTTCCAAACCAACCAACGTAAAACAAACACCTATTAAAACCTATGTATATTGAACGTTGACATTTCATACACTTGTTTTAAGATTAAGTATATTATACATAACTTCAGAATATTTCCTAACAACCATTGCAATGCCTTAATCGTTTCCAATCAGTGTATCTCACAATCTAGAATAACAACATTTTTGAATACTTTATTATACTACATAGAAATCTATTAACTCATTCTTATTATTTCCACAGAACCATATATTACTACAACCATTATATACAAACACAAAATATATATATAAAAAAATCATACCCTTCAAAATATTAGGTATTATAAGGATAACTCTTTAAGTACGCTACTCAAATAGACTTATTAATGATTCCTACTTAACATTCACAACTCACGAAATATAATTATGCACCAATATATCCAGCCTATCTATGCCTTCAATTAAATATTAAACTATTTCTACTATTAATCATCACACTCTGAATATTTATCTAAATTCTCCGTATATTCTTTCTCCTACAAACCTCACCTACATACTATATATATCTATATACCTAATAATATAATTTTTCAAAACACTATAAGACAACTATTGTCTACCCAGCTTGCATTATCATTATCATATTATAACTAAACCACTTTACACACTGAGATACTTAGTTCACCCTACTACAAAAATCCAAACCTACTTATTATATTAATACTCCGTTTACTTTTACTAGAACCCCTCCATCTTTATATCAATTAATTACCCTGGCCTAAATATCTTCTCCTCACCAATATACCCTTACCTTCAAATCTCTCCAGACCGCCACATACAAGATAACCATATATATTCAATAGTATAACCATATAGTATTATGGATGAGACTATGTACCATCATTATACCTACCCTACTCCAATTCTGTCCTCCCACCATTAAATCTGAATAGGATATAATTGACTGCCAATCATCGAACAATATCATAGTATAATCGTGTATCAATATTATCCACCGACCATTCACATTAATTTCAATACATACAATATCTACAAGAATATCACTCCGTTACACGTCATTCAATAAAAAGAGCCAAGAACATACTCTCTGGTTCTCAATTCGCCTGTAACCTCGCAAGTTAAAGTCTCTAAGCCGAATATTCGCATTGTACGACGTTCTTTATTTTTTACCTTTATCATTGGAACCAGTGACCCACTTCCTTGTAGTTCAATCTTCGTTGGAGTGTGAATTTCAAGAAGACTGGCCTTCAAAACATCATTAAGTATACTCTACTAAGTATAAATCTCTTCGATTAGGCTTCTTTCAAGCTTCTTCAAATATTGATTCATCTTCTTTGTCCCAGTTTAATAGATCACAACCTCTCGTTACTCCTGTTTTGTAGCTTTGTACTTTGTAAGAATGATATTGGCATCCCGATAACCTACTTCCTTATGGAATTATATATGTATTTCTATTGATAGGTTTTCAGACTTCTTAAAGTACGATTTCCCTTTTTTTTCACTTTATGGTGACACCTCGTCCTTTCCTCCCAAGCTTACTTGATGTTATCTTTCTGAGGGCTTTCCCTTACCTTTCTTATTATAATCCTGATGTTATCCACATAAATGGTTTAATTTTGGTTTGATCTGCAACCCGAGCCTCTCCCGTTACCCAGTGCCTTCCCTCTTGTTCTTGTGAAACGACCAGATCCAATATCAAACACCAAGGAATCCAGTTTCACCGAAACGCACTTCCCGTGCCTCATACTTTCCCAGAATAAATCAGTAATAGGACGATCGTTTATTTTACTACTAATCCTAACAGTAAACCTTCAATTGATATAACTATCTTCTAGTCACGAAAGAGATTCCAACTCTAAATTAGGATTTCAGCATGAAAGTTGTATAGTCCGTCCCCCACATTCGATTTACCTTAACGCCTGTTGAACTTTCATCTCTGACGCAAGGTGGATTAATAACTGCTTACAGGCCATTCCCTGATCCATATTCTCCTACAAGTAACAGTCTCACTCTCTTCGTGGGGGAACTTACTAGATACCTCTAAGCTTTATCAAATTCCCAAATCAATGCCACCGCTGCATGTTATCTTTAGGATCCTTATCTTCTCTTCCTCAACTTATAAATAAGCTTTTTATTCATTATCAATGTACTAGTTTTTAAAAAAATTATTATATTTCTCATTTTGTAAAATAATTTCAACAATGGAATTATTTTTAAACCTTGATGCGTAATTCGCCAAAAAAAAAAAACAAAATTAAAACAAAAAAATCCTAAATTTGTCTTTTCTCTCTGCGGAGCTCATAATCTTGGCCTGATAATTCAATTAATGTAAACTATATTTATATATATAGTTATATATAATATATATATATATATATATATACATTATATATATGATATATATATATTATATGTATTATATACTAACTATATATATATAATACAGTGGGGCGTATCCAGGGGGGGGGGGCCAGGGGGGTGCCATTGCCCCCCCCGAAATTTTTTTACGACACTAAAAAATTTTTAAGTATCATATCCATAATAAATATAAAGTGCAAGAGTAAAATTTGATTTTATATAACTCGTTTTGCTGTCAGGAACACAAATCTTGTTAAAATCCTTGCATAAGTTTTTACAGGAGAAAGAGAAAGCGTCATGATTTTAACCTAAACTTATATATTATTTATATATATATATACTATTTATATATATATATATATAATGATTATAAATTATATATCTATATATACTATATAATAATACTATATATAAATATATATAATATATATAATACCTATTATATTTATATATATAAATATATTATACTATATATATACTTATATATATACTATATAATATTATATATATAATATCATATGTAATAATTAATTACTAAACGAATACCATACTCTAACTATTTTATAAATAATCCCAGGGTACCCCCCAAAAAACCTTCCTTCTTCGCTAATTGTACCTAATTACTCCGCTCTGTGTTCCCGCTAAGAACATATCTTATATACTGTTTATAATATTGAGGTATTGGAGGTAATAACGATTCTCCCCTAATACATCCCTACTCACATCCAATTCACTTCAAGTTAACTAATATAAAAATGCACACTGCTACATATCCCTATATATTACATTTATATTCTTACAAGCCTCCAAGGATTACTTATACATTCTCAATTTACTTTAACGCCTTTCGCGCCTGACCTCATCTCAGAGAATGAAGTCTTTATCACTTTATTTTCACTATATTGTATGTCCTTACATTTCATACCTCCTTCCATAAATACTGGTTCTAATATTATTAGTACATGAACGCATTGAGGGGACAAGCCTTAATTCTTCGTCTTTCTCTCTCTCTTCTCTCCTCCTAACTCAGTTATACTAACTAATTGAACACCCTTGTATTTCTTTTTCCTCTTAGATATTCCAGCAGATCTTATCATTTTCATTATTTGAAACATTCTATCATTTAGCATTTAGCTACATTCAACCACGCTTTCTGTTTTTTTACTTCATGTACACGGCGTTAAATGTCCATCACCTCTTCATTCAGATCTCACATCCATGTTTTTTAAGCCCGGCTAGCTAATACTATCTTTACTCCCTTTAGACATCAACTATCTTTGCCTTAACTAATCATTGTACTATATCATCATTAGACCACCCTCACTGTTCGTAGTGAGGTTCAAATATTGATGTTACGATATCGATAATCGTTTCAACTACTCAGTGGGTCTCTGGAGCAGGCCATTTTATATATTTTAATCCTTTTCTTTCTCTTGTGTTCGTGTCACTGTTAACTATACTACCTAAAACATTAAATTATAATAATAACAACTCTATATCTCATATAAGTACAGGGTATAACAATTCAAATTCCAGAGTTCCCTCTGGGACATTTTCCAGGTCTCCACACCACCAAAACAAAGTGTAAACTTAAATTTTAACAAGTAGAACCAACGCTACTAAATGAATCCTGATTAATATGAACAATATAACCCCGACCCCTTCACTCGTCTTTAATTCAACAAGCCGAGAGTTCGCATCGTTTATTATTGTGAGAGATACCAGTGTCCGGGAACAAAAGGTACATATCCAGTTCATTCTACATCTGCGAAATCTCTTCTTTTCGTTATCAACCTAGAACAAAAGGGATGCACGCATCCGAGTAACTTAATTAAACCCCCTTTCAATCTAGGAACACGAGTCGCAGTCCTCTTTATCCTTATCCACAAACGAATCTCTAAGTAGGGTCAGTTGCGCAGTTCAAGGAATTACAGAAAAGGATGTTCATTATTACCATCTATGACAGCGAATATTACACGTTAGTGTTAGTAATTCAAAGTGAGAGTAGTACCCGTTATTTAGCTCACATAACAGGCGAAACTCAAAGCGTCTGCTTCACCAGAAATCAATCACCTTCCTTACCCATTCCTTCATTTGGATTTTCTTAATCCCACATCTCCACAACACCCCCAAAATATACTCTAAAGCGACACTAGATCCAGATACACATATCCCTTTTAAATGTAATACACTCATTATCTCTAACCCTACGTTCTACTAGGGTAGCGCACCCAGAAGGTCAACGAGACAAAGATTATATCCTCCTCTAACTCCATACAGAGAATAAGACTCCCTAGGCATGGCCAACTTGCTATCTAGAAGCAATCATTCAAGATGATATTCCTCAAAAGTGAGTTCAGAGTACTTTACTCCTCCTTTCAGGAATACGTATTTCCATTACAACGTTTGTTTATTGTAGACTCTGTGAAACGTATCTATGACTGCATACAAATACTGCTTTTTTTTGGTACAACAGACTATAAGAAAAATATAAAAGTCACAACAGTAAAACATCCAGAGGAGATCTTTTGTGTTTTTTCGTCTGACGAAACCGAACCCGATCCATTACGAGAACTCTTGACAAGCTCCAATTGCAATATCTTTTCTCAAGACAAAGGTAGCACTCACAATATCAAATAGAAAGCTTGACCTAACTACCAATATCACTCACAACTGATTCCTGGCCCTTATTGTAGGCTCCGATTCTCATTCAACGACAACCCGCCAAATTTCCTGACTAGATTAGCAGGATTTCATAAGTGAAAACTAATCGAGCAGCTATATTTTTATAATAAAAGTACCCTGTATACGTACCAAAATATAACAATAATATTAAATAATAAATATATGCCAACATATGTAATCAGAAGCAAAAGGGATTAGTAATGACCTGAATAATGTAATTATAAGTATAGTGATAAGTGCAGGACTAGATTATCCTCAAATATGCTAAACATATAGGGCAATATTATATTTAAATATTTATCATCAATAATTAATTATATTTATATATACGTTAACTATATAGTTGGACATATTATTATCAATTGAACTCTATATATTAATTGAGTCCTCTCTTACGTCACTTAGAGCATTACTTACAATGAATTAACGTATACTCATTTGGAGCACAATACAGCTGTGAGTGAGTCAAGTCTTTTAATGAGTAAAAATCGATAGGGTGACAAGGAACATTGTTTATATTTCTCAGGCGTCCCATCCAATTTCTCATCCACAATACACACATATTTGGGCCTATTCGTTACCTTTTTGTTGCATGATTTGCCGAAATCATCTATTTCACGCCTCGCTGGAATCCGCACCATCGTTCTCTTCTGTGTAGGAAACGATTAGAGTCTATAGGATCAGTTTTAAATGAGACCGCCGAAATTATGTAGGAAAGTGAATAGAAGGATAAAGGTATTGCAAGCCGAGTGTGCTAGAAGTATTTTCGCCATGACTTCCTTAGCCTGTAGACTCACACATCGAGGTGCTCTAATTTCGAGGGTCCGAGAAATGTATAATAGTACATTTATGTGAAGGAAACCGTTACCAAAAGACGGTCTATATTTGCGTGCACTGTATTCACGACGTAAGATTGTGTTACCTAGCAAATAACAAGGCCAGTAAAAGAATCAACAAGAGAGATAATGTAGTGGTATGTGTCTTTATTCCTAGTATTTGATGAGACCAGTTACCGGCATGAGCCCATGACCAATGGTGACAAAGACCACGATAGCAATCCCAATGTCAGCTAGGAGTAGGGACAGAATTTCAATTTGTTCAAAACCGTAAATCTTCGAATGAAATCTTCATTGGTAGGAAAAGCCGTAGGTCCGTGTTTTTGCTTGGAATTTTTAAGTAATGGACTGTTGTATGCCCTTGTCGGAAGATGTAATAAAAGTTTACATGCATTAATTAAATTGATCTAAGTATACTACATATAACAATTTATCAAATGGGGTCCAAAGACTTTTAGTATATTTATTTCCTCTGTGTTCCCGATATCCATGTCATATACAATATTTTTTGATGAAAATACTCAGATTAAATTTATGGCGCAGAATGTCCAACCGCCAGATAATAAAAGATTTATACTAATCGTAACACATCTTATATCAAAAATTATACCCCTCGTTTATGAAAATGAAATCATGAAAGGACAGGAAAAGTTATATATTAGCTCTCTGTTAGTTGTACCGGTTCTAAGATAAAGGTCAAGTGAATGGCGTCATATCCACTCCATATTAGATATAATATAAACTCTAAAGAGACAGATGCTTCAAATAATGGGTTGGTATTATGACCTGCGCTTGCCGTGGAGGCGATGTTCCTACCAGTTCAGTCGAAGATGATAGTGCTAGTTGAAAGAAATATTACTAAATGTCATACAACCGTCGCCCCGATTAGTATCATGATAAAGTCCATTTTTCTAACTTAAAATGCAGTCCGCATCTAATCCTATGTGAAATTAAAAAATAAGACTAATATCCATTATAATGTATTGAAGACGTTATAGCTTTGTATTCTTTTTTCAACATTATGATACGTTGTATAAGAGTATATAAAGTAATTATATATCAGTAAGTAAAACGAAGATATAATGAGTTGTTTAATGTTTCAAAAAATAGCTATTATAATCCTGATATTTAATGAAGAATCACTAGCGCTCTCTATTTATGTGTGCAAAATAATGCTGAGTAATAGTGGTCATGTCTCAAAACAAGAGACGTATATTTCATTTAATTTGGGCTTTCTCTAAAATGGCATATATTCGTAAAGTGCGAAACACTCAAAATGTGGATACCATTTATTTCTTCATACAGTTATTGGCTCTGTACATTTTTTACCTCTGCTGATTTTTTTTACACTTACGGTTTTTTTATATTATATCAGATTAATATTCTAAACTTTTTAAAATTATTGCCATTATGAGAGTTATCCATATCTATCTTGTTTCTATAGCGTTACGACTAGACTAGTGTAGAATATAGAAATATGCCCTCATTTATTCCGATTTGGTAAGAAAGGTATGCAAGTAGAAGAATTGTGGCTACTCACAGAGATGATAAACACGCTTTTCCAAAAGTTCACTTGTTTTGGTGGGAGCCAGGGTCATTTAGTTCAGATAGCACAATCTCTGCCAATTTCATATATAATAATGGTAAGATTTGATAATATACAAATGCTTATTTCTCACGTACTAATTAAATGTCCTTTCAACTATCTAAAGTTAACTTTTCGTATTATTATAGTTTTTTACATTAATAAAATTAATAGTTTAAATATCACTTTACATTCAATGATCTATTAGTGAGAAATTTTCAATTTTCGTCCCCTAAAAGACAGTCGTTGCTTAAACTGTTTATTTAACTATGATGATATGCAATTCATGCAAATTAATCAGGAAAAAGTGCTGACGTTTGAAAATGTAAGTTAAAGGAAATAATGACATAGAAGGATCTGCTAAACAATAAAAATAGCCTATTCGTTTTTTTTTTAATATATTTGCCACATAAATATAACCCAGACACAGCCACGATAGTTCTTAGTCCCCGAAAAGCCAAGTAGCAAGTGCTTAAAATTAGATTGACAAATAATGAACATGATTGTGAAAAATAAAAGGCTCTCTCTTGTAAGTGACGAAGGTATTGTATCATGTCAAAAAAAGCTACATACATAAATGTCTTTAATTTCTGAACTACATAAATACGGTAAAAAATAGGTTTTCCATTAATGGAAGCTACCCTCAATGAATTAGTTTGCATTTAGCGCCGTATTTAAGAATAATAATTGTTCTAAAGATTGTTAAAACTATTTTTCATATTTGACCAATTTGAACTTTAATTTTTATTTTTGGTTTTTACAACTGCTTATTAACATTCCTTTAGCATACATCTTTGGATATTTCATTAAGCTCATCTCCCAACATACCCAAAAAATCAATTTATCAAATCCCCATACAAAAATTTTTTCACTGTTTAAATTTGTTTTTAATTGAATTCAACAACACTTAGTGTTTTTTTTAAGCACACGGCCAAAGAAGTGGTTAAAAAAGTACCGATATCTACGTTTCTTAACAACTATAAACTTGAAGCCATCGGATAGAAAACTCTTTGCATCCGATTATCAACTATATTTAATTTCCCGTAGAATATTTGGTATGGAAATAAACTCGATGCTAGTTCTTTGCAGATGATTTGATATTTTTACATTGAATAGGTTAAACCTCGATTTCCATGATAGTCTAAGCTCTGTCTGCATAGCGTTTTTTTCTATGGATAAAATCAAAATCTATGTATTTGCGCTTAGTATTTAACTGCGTATTACAATTAGCAAGAAAATGGCTTTGACACGTTATGAAGGTAGTGGTTGATCTTGTTTTGAAATAATGGCTTCACAACCGAAACCAAGAATTAACTACAAGATTTCATTGGAGAGTGAACCTCTTTTCCTTTACGATCGAAATCTTCACCCCTCATATGTAAATAGGTATTTGAATTATTTGCCTACCGCGTTACTTCTATACGCTACTCAAAGTACTCAATCTATATGTATTATCTTTAACTTATCGGTAATTTCCTATATATATTACCATATAGAGTAATTATATATATATCCACTATTTACCACTTGGCACATCTATTAACACTCATATTTGTAAGAATATATACTATGCACTCAGTATACTATTTTATATATACTATAATATATATAAAGGAAACATATTTTTTTTTCTGGCCCCTCCGACTTTCTTAATCGCCCCTCGAAAAAACAGCTCTAATCCCTGATACGCCACTGTATAATATATATATAAATAATTTATCTAATTATATATTAATTATATAATATATACTATATAATTATATATATATATATAGGATATATTATATATAACATTCATACCTATTCTCTATAGGTATATATATATTATAGTATGCTATATATATATAGGAGCTGGACGCCATCAGAAGATCCAGAGCTCGTGCCCAAAGCGCATATGCAAGAATTAATCGCCGGTCTTTTTCTATGTGCTCGTTTCGATTTCCTAAACTATCAAGACTTTGCTAAATTACCTAGTATAAACGAATAAGCCTAAGGATGATTTCCTTCTTCTCAAACACCTCCTTTCTCTTCAATCTGGTAGTGTGTTACAGGTCTCCCCTAAGACGCGGATTTTCTGCGTCTACTGATAGGCCCACGACAATTGCCATCAATATATATAAGTAGGTACTTATAGATTATGATAAATCAAATAAGTTGCCACGTTAGACAAGATCCGTTGTAATAATAACTACATTCCTTATTCTGTCAAAGAGAAATAAAAAGACAAATGATATAAACAATGGCGGAATTCACCATCTCAGCGGAAACCAAGGTTGTGTACTATGACAGACTGGAAGTAAATGCCTTTGCTTGTTCCAAGCCAAATCTTAAATTCCTTATAACTATATCAGAGTTGTAAACTCAATGGTTCTCCAAAATATAATGGACTTTAAAACGACTTAAGACATATAAACTTACTATGGGGTGCCCTAATGCCAGCGTTAGCACAGCAAGGCAAACAATGAAGTTTCCCTAGATCATATTAAATGAACAATGGCAAAAAACCTGCCAATACTAAGCACTAATACAACACAAAAGTAACGTAATACGGTTAGAATTAAAACAAACTCTAATGCTATTATAATATAAATTCTTCATATTTGATAAACTAAAAAAAACAAACTATAAAATTTAAAAAACAAAACTCAAAAGAGAAATAAAAATAATTCATATTATCCATCTGTGTGGCTAACTCCGAAACAGAGGAAGACCAGACAAATCTTTCCCTCCAAAATTTAACTTTATCAGAATCTCAAGAAAAAGGAACGTCAAAATAATCCTTTTATTTCGCAGCCCTCTTTAACGACTCTTCCGAACAGAGACTAGATTTATCTCCCCTGTTCAACTATCATATTCCTTTCAAACCCATTACCTTTTCCCCCAATGAGACAACTTGGCCGCATTAAGAATCATATTAGATATCTGTCTACAACCCCGATAAATATTTTTTGCCAAGCGTAGCTAACGCCCGTTAACATAAAGGTAACGAAATAACTCCTTATATAAATGTGCATTTAACAATTTACGCAGAGGTTGAGTACAACAATGACTATGGGCTTCTTTTACTATGGGAATATTAATATGTGAGGATCTTATATCAAACAATTTAAAAAAGTATCTTATGGAGCAGATACTACCAGAAGATAAAGAAATCGCAGAATTGAAAAGTGGATAACTTGATAAGCGATTTATGGTGATTAGAAAATGCCGCACACACGCCATTTAAGAAAATATAATGCGTAGCTTACCGACATAAATAATTTATCACTAGTTTTTCTCTAATACGTAATATAGTACTACTCGCAAGAACATTTTAAGTTATACGTTGAGAATATGCACAAGGCAAAGTCCACATGTCTATATGCACACATTAAAATACTTCCCCAGATTTATATCTCGTAAATGCAAAGGCCTGCCTAGTAGACAACAAATTTAAACTGAAATATTATAATTCGAATGCATACATTGATAGACAAATTCAAAATAGAAAACCCACACTCGCGTTCAGCAATCGGAGAAATGATTAACCAAGATACTTAGTCCCTTAGGCCATTTTAGTATGTGGCAGCTGAAATACCTCTGGTAAATTAGCTCGTGAAAGTGTGATATGTAATGATGAATTTATGGGTCCACCAGTTAAACTGTAGACACCATTCAAAACACAATAAATCGACCACGAAATATAATTAAACATTAATTTATAAAGTCTGACAAATGAGTAAAGGTTAAAACAAAAGATAAATGGTTTGAGAGTGGTTCCAATTTTCGACGCAGGTGAATGAGCGAGATCTTCCATCAAGAAAAAGGTTGAATTTATATATATATTATATATTAATAAAATCCTATACGTTTATGAGTTATGATCTAATAAGAATTCTCAAAACTAGCTTTAAGCACCCAGAATAAAGCTTCGTAAGTTTCTAATCATCACCCAAATCTCCCAACAGCCGAAAAGAGCACCTGACGTAGATTATCGATATTTTAGACTCCTGCTAAGAAAGGGAAAAGTGTTAATTATTTAAGTATGGAAAATTAAAATTATGCCATAAAAAAATTCTCTTCAAAGTTACAAATTGGCGCCAATTCTATCGGATTAATAATTATTATAAATAATGCTAAAATGTGATAAATTTATTAAATCAAAAAATACCTACGGTAACTCTCGTGTGAAGGCAAATCGCAAACATTAAAAAATAAAAATATCAGAGATCGTTAATGCAAGTACCTGTGTGTTGAAGTGACTCTTGGATAAATGCTTTCACAGAGTTACCTATTGGACAAACTTAAGTCGTCGTATTGCTCTCAAGATTAATATCCTCCCCTCCCAATGTTTCCCTCCATAATCTGCACACAACCATGTAAAAAAAGTTTTTTTTATTCCCATATAGGTTATGTTTTGGTGGTCTGTGTGTAATGTGTTATTTCTATAACAACCATTATATAATCGAGTTTCGCAGACGTTGAGCCCTGATCCTATTTGATTATCAGATAGATTAATTTATTTCCATTGAATTTGGTTATTTACAGTCCTTACTCCTATTTCATGTGTGATTACTATTATTATTAGTGTTGATTTATGTGATCCTCACAGTTATATTATTTTCCCAATAGGTAATTATTAAGAGTTGATGTTTGAGATTTCATAATATTTATTTTATTTTAAATTTATTAAAATTATATATTCATATATAATTATTATTACTTAACTTATTATATATATTATTATATATTAACTTAATTATATATTATTATTATTCATTATTATATTAGATTATAATATCCTCCTCATTAAATTAATATTTGTATTGATCTCATCTCACTTATATTATAGTAGGTATTGGTTATTTAACTTATTATTCACTTAGTCCCTTTATTATTATTATTATTATTGATTATATTATTATTAATTATTATTAATGATTATCATATGTTTATTATGATTTATTATTATTATTATTTATAATTATTTTTATTAATCATTATTTATATTATTACCGCTTGCGCTCGCTCTCTCTCTCTCTCACAAACATTTACATTTTAACACGCACTACCTCTCCCTTCTCTCTCTCTCTCTCTCTCTCTCTCTCTCTCTCGCTCTCTTCTCTCTCTCTCTCCTCTCTCTCACACACACACTTCCTCTCTCTCTCACACACACGCACTCCCTCTCCTTCTCTTTTCTCTCTCTTCTCTTATCTCTCATTCTTCTCTCTTCTCTTTCTCTTTGTCTGTTTCTTTGTCTTTCTCTATTTCGATGTCTCTTCTTCTCACACACACTTTGGCCCTCACTCTTCTCTCCGCTCCACTCCCTTCTCACAACACTAAACTCTTCTCTCTTAACACTCCCTTTCTCTCACACTCCCTCTCTCTCCCTCTCTCTCTCTCTCTCTTATCTCTCTCTATTCACACACACACTTCCTCTCTCTCACTCTCTCTTACGCTCTCTCTCACTCTCTCGCTCTCTCACACTCCCACACACACACTTACACTACCTCTCTCTCTCTCTCTTCTCTCTCTCTCTCTCTCTCTCTCTCTCTTCTCCTCTTCCTCTCTCTTCTTTCTCACTCCCTCTCTCTCACTCATCTCACACACTTCCACTCTCTCTCTCACTTTCTCTAACACACACACACTCCCTCTCTCTTACTCTTCTCTCCTCATCTTCTCTCTCTCTCTCTCTCGCTCTACCTCTCTCTCCCACTCTAGAACTCTCTTTCTCGGAACTCATTTCTCTCTCCTTATCACTCTCTCACACACACCTCCTTCTCTGGGGAGATCTCTCTCCTCTCTCAACTATATAAGCCCTGAAGTCGTCTCTACTCTCTACACCTTCTCGTACTTTATCTATCTCTCTTTCTCTCTCCCTCTCCTTCTCTCTCTCTCACCTCTCTCACTCACTCTCTCTTTCGTCTTCTCTCTCTCTCTACGTCACACAACATTCACACTAGTGCCTAAATCTATTATCTATCTTACTCTATCTATCTATCTAAATGCAATATCTATTTATCTATCTATCTTATTCTATCCTATCTATACTATTCTATCTATCTATCTATCAATCTATCTATCTATTGTTTAATATCATTTAAAATAGAGTGACATTTGGTAATTATAAATGACTTGCCCCTACAAAGCTTAAATTCTTCAAGCAAGTAATTTCGTACCACTAACTCACAGCCCACCCATATAATCTACACCATCAAGAATCAGAAATTGTAAATTAAAATCAATTAGTTATTACCACGCACGAGGAAATTGAGGATTATCACCCGTTGGGGCTACGTTTATCCTGTGTATCTATGTGATACAGTATTACATAATTTGCCCGGCGAGATTGAAAAAATCTACTTAAATTAAATCGACAATCGATAAGTTATACACATACACTAACTTTATCATGTTAAAGGATTTTTTTATTTTTTTGTAAATTATTATTTATTATGATTATATTATGATTATTATTATTATATTATTAATTATTATATGGATATAAAAATTCCATTTAAAATTATTATTATTATTATTATTAATTATTATTAATACTTTTTATTAGTTATTATTATTATTGTTATTATTATTATTATTAGTAGTAGTAGTTAGTAGTGAAATGGTAGTGGTAGTAGTTGGTATAGTAGTAGTAGTAGTAGTAGTAGTAGTAAGTAGTAGCAGTAGTAGTTGTTACGGATATACAATGTTCACGGAAAGCCACTCTGATGTTCCACTCTCAAACA
>JABUQX010011180.1:20000-29070 GCA_015478945.1 Trachelipus rathkii | reverse complement strand
AGAGAAGATTTAAAAAAGATTTTAGTGTCAATTCTCCACTTCATAACGTCGCTCTTCAGAAATATGTTTTTCTATTCTGAAACGCCCTGCAAAACGGGCCTTTCTCATTCTATAGGAAGAGAAAAAATTACTAAGAATTGGGTTTAATGAGTGTTCAATATATAGCTACACAATATAACGGAGGAAATTATCATCATTTTCGCTGTTAAGAGAACGAGAAGAATTTTTTTTATAATAAAATAAAATTTTTATTTTATTCTGTAATTGCTATCAATCATAGACTATTTTATTTCCTTGTATTGAATTAGAGGATAATAATATATATATAATATATACTATATATATATATATATATATATATATATATATATATATATATATACTATATAGGGTATATATATATAATATAATACACACACATACGACACACACACACATATAAATAAATATATATATATATATATAATATTAGTGATGGGACGATTAATCGTCCTCGTCACCTCGGCAAAAATCGGCATATTTTTTTCCAACGTCATCGTCATCGGCAATTTTTGCCGATTATTTTGCACGATTAATTGAACAAATATTAAGAATTTTGTGAATAATATTAAAACTCAATAATATATAAATATATATATAATATATATATATATATATATATATATATATATATATATATATATAATATATATATATATATATATATATATTATATATATATATATATATATATACTATATAATATATATATATATTTCTTTCTTTCTTTCTTCACGCTTCCTTCCTCTTTGCCCCCAAGATGGGGGTAACGCGTGCTGTACAAGCATCCGGAAAAGAAAGGGGCAGTAGGAGAACATGACAAACGTCGAAAAAAAAGCCCAGCCTTACCGCCCGCTCTGTACCATTATTAAAGTGAAGAGCTCCCGTCACAAGACAGAAAATCCACGCCTAGAGCATCAAATGGGTACGCTGCGACGGACCCTCACTATGGTAATCGTCATGTAAGGGCTTCATCCCGCTGGCCGCAGGTGGGCCAGCACCATGCCCCCATAAAACCCGCCATTCTCTCCTATCATGCAGCTTTATTCTCGCCTCTGCCAAACAAACATTTCTCTCCTTCAGACATTTTCGTCTCACACACGACTCAATACACTTCTCTTCGTCTCCAGCCGGTCGGTTGCCCAAACACATCACCACTAAACATCCGCTACACACTATCATTCATCCTTTCCCATGACCAACCATCTCAACAATACTTTCATTTATTCTCTCATTTACCCGTTTCTTCACACCACACCCCTCTCTAATACGTTCATTCCTCTCTTTTATCAATTCTTCTCAGCAACCTAGCACACCCTAAGATTGTCCATCTGAACACTTGAACTTTAGATCTATACTTCTATTCCAGACCATAGTCTCACTACCATACAATAACAGCAGGTAACAACATACCCCTCATGTAAGACCCTAGAGCACTCAAGACTTAGTCCTTTGCATCACCCATCGATTTAATTGCACCAGCCACCCTTGCCTGCCATTCACAACTTTCGCTACTAACAGCACTCTGCATCTTCCGTTCCCTTCTCATCCAACATATACCCTAAATAATTTAAATACTCAGACAACTTGTTCTAAAGGCTGCTCTCACCATCTAACTAACTTCAACACTGAGGAGGTGTCCTCAACTCCAAACGCATAAACCTTAACACTCTTATCCCCGTTTACTTCAAGGCGCCATCCTTTCAGCAGGGCACCCTGAAATTCCTCTCTATCAATCCTCTCAACTCTCTTCAGATTCGCCAAACAGAACCAAATCATCCGCAATATAATAAGGTAGGGCACCCTCCACTCAACTCGCAATTCTCGCACGATTCTAACACCATTTACCTGCGCATCCCTCTCCCACCTCAAACTTCTTTCAATAACCCCATGCCATATACAAATTGAATAACCTAGGAGACATAACACAAACCTGTCTTACTCCGCTATTAATTCTAAACCAATATCACCATGACAACCATTTATTCTTACACACGCTTCACTATCGTCATACATACTTTTGATTCCATGCAGAAGCTACCACCAACAACATATATCACCACAAACACCTGCCATAACGCTTCCCTATTAACATCTATCATACGCCTGTTGCAATCCATAAAACCTAAATACATTTATTCTTCTTCTCCCTAATTTTCTCAATCATTTGTTCAATGTAAGATTGATCGCACATCATCCTCTACCACTCCTAAGCGCACCTTGTTCTTCAAAAGCCCATCAGTCCCTCAGTCACTCGACGCACTCCTTTCGACCGAAAATACCAGCAATACCTTCCCTACAACACTCCATAAACTTATTCCCCTATAATTTCTAGAGTTCACTTTATCTCTTTTACCCTTTATACGAAGGGTACTATTACCAGGGCTTCTCCTCCAATCCTTGGAACTAAATACAGCCTTCATAAAACGGCTTTATTACGAACAAACTTCCAAAAATCAATCATCACCATCTCGCCTCCGCTCTTGATCTTTCACTAGTAAATTTTTTATCTATACCTGGCAAGATTGTACATTCTTCAACTTTCTCGACCGCTATCCATGTACCTCCATCCTTAACTAATACCTCATCCCCAAAAGATACCTATTCCCCTTCTTGCATCCTCAAACCGGCACACATTCACTAACACCTCATCATTACGGTTAATATTGTGCAGATTTTTTCGAAGTGTTCTTTCCAAACTCCTCACATCCATTTCATCAGTTAACAAAAGCAACCTCCCTATTCATTATTCTAAGCAGATTCCCCTTATCATTCTTAACCTTTCGCGCTTCCTTCCAGAAGAGCTTCCTATTTCCTTGTATGTCCTCATTCATCCTCCTTCCAAACTGTTCATTTACCTCTTGTTTTCTCCTACGTATACACCTTTTAGTATTTCTTTTTTCCTCCTTATATAATTCCAAGCATCTTTCTTTTGAATCTTCATCATTTGCTTTTAGTACATTCAACCACGCTTCTTTTTACCTTTAAAACCGGCTTTCATCACCGTCTTGCATTCCACCATCGCTGTTACAATTCTTAACTTCGCTACTTTAGCAAACATCCACACACTTCCTTTGCACTACTAACAATTGCTTCCTTCATTTGCCCCCAGATTTGCTCAGTATCAACTTGTTCACATATATCCATTTTGATTATGGTATGTATGACATTCCAGTGCCTAATGGTTCGCCTTTGAGTTCTGTGTTCATATCCACACTCATCCTCCAGACAACATTTTAGAGAACACCAATCTTTTTATCCCATATTATGATACACAAGTACTTATATCCACACCCCTCTTCTAGACAACATCTTGCTATCCCTTATATCCCTATGTGTGGGGGAGAAAAAAATTGCTGACATCGTATGTCTCTGCGTGTCGTAGAAGGCAACTAAGTGATGGTGGTAGTTGTGTTGGCTGCCCAGCAACTCTTATCTTTCACCAGGAATGCTAATGCATGGCTCAAAGAAGGTCGTGATCGCCGTAAGCGGCTTTCTATCTTTCGGCGAAAATGTATAAATCGTATGGATACATGGAATGTCAGAGGCATAAATGTTGAGGAGAAGAGGAGAAAGATGATGGATGTATTTAGAAAGGGCAAATTTGATTTGCTAGCTGTGACTGAAACAAAGATGGAAGGAAACGGTGAAAAATGAGTGGTGTGGAGTGAAATGTTGTTTGTGTTGGTGGGAAAGGAAAATGAGAGGGGGATAGAAATGTATTTGGGCAATTCTGATGAGTGACTTGTGGTAGAGAGCTATGGTAGATTTTGTGTGGGTGAGTACTAGATTCTAAAGTTAATTTAAGTTTGAATAGGTAAAAGTATGTGTGTGTTTGCGACATATGGTCCATCTGAGGGTAATGTTGAAAGAGTGCGATTTTCTGAGATAATCTGAATGATGTTTTGGATGGGGGTGATAGGGGATTTAGTTCATTTGTCACATATCTGCCCACCTAAGGAATTTTTTTTACAGTTGTCACCACCGCTCACAGTCAGAGCTTATTCAAGGAGGGGGTGTGGTACGCTCAAAAGTTCACCCTCTAGCGCAAATTACGCATATGAGCACAGACGCCGGCTTTAAAGTGAGGGAGATTAAATGCAGCAGGACATACAGAAATGGAAGCAGAATTCCGCACGAGAAGGCAGAGATGGCGGGAAGAAGAAGCACCACAGCGAAACTAGCCTGGAATTTACCAAATATCACACAGATACAGGTCACTGCACTTGTGGCTACGAGGGCGTCGTAAAGGTGGTGGTACGCAATGATAAGGTTCCCTCGAGCACATTTGCGGCTGGGGTGCCTGTAGATATAGAAGTTTATAAACAGAAACAGTTCATAAAGTCTTTTGGCCTTTGACTAGACCTATCCAAAAGCCAGGTGAAACCGAGCCTCCCCACCCAGATATGAGAGCAGTACTCATACAAGGGCGGTGAAGACCCTTGTATAGCTGGAGCAACGGAGAAGAGGAAAAAAAGTCTCCGCAGTCTAAACAGAACTCCGAGTTTCTTTGAGGCCGCCCCTAGCAACCGTTGTGATGAGGTTTCCAAGACATTTTTTTTGTTTAATGTTAAGGCAAGGATGTTTTATATTGTCAACAGGAGAGACGATGAGAACCGTCGAAAAGAGATAGGCAAAGTTAGAATGCGCGTTTTAGTAGAAGGAGATTTGGGCAGAAGTTGGGTTTTTAAAGAACTGAAATTTCACAATGTGAGAGACCCCATCCGAATTCTATTCCAGATCATGTGGAAATAGAAATAGGAAAAGATTAGAGACGAGAGCAATTCTAGAAGTAAAAGAGGAGCAGAATTGGATATGCAAGCCTGAAGATGAGGGTCGAGTCAAAATCGCATATGAAGTTGATTAGAGTTAGAGGTGGCAGGTGAGAAGATGCATTAATGAAAGTAGGAATAAGTAGGAAAATAAGACAGAACCGCTGAGGAAGCTCCACTATTGACAGACAGAAGAATATCGCCCCATTCAAACAAGCAGACCGACATTGAGGCGATTTGAAAGAAAACTAAGACATAATTAAGCAAAGAGAAAAGAGGAAAACCCAAAAGAAGGAGAGCTTTGGAAGCAAATGGAACCGCGTGCCATAACTCGGTCAATTCTTTGGATATGTCAACGCCACCACGCAAGTCTCCGCCCGTAGTTCCTAAGAAGCTGAAAAACCATAAAATCGGTTAGGTAGGAAGTATATCGCCAAGAAGAAACCGCTCGAGCGCGTGAATAGCCGTACTGGGGCTATCGGAAAGAAAGGTAAATGAGTTTCCAGATAATCTAAGAAGTGGAGAGTTGAGAAGGGTTAAAAGATCTTAGAATAGAATACAGTAAGAGCTAATAGCGCGATAAGTTAGAAGGAATCAGAGCGCTTCCTTTTCGGAATAGGTTGGACATATGTGCGTGCTGCCAACACTGAGGGAAAGTGCTAGTATTGAGACATAGGGAGTATAAGTTGAACGAGGGGAGGGTACCTTCGGAAAAGCACACTCCTAAAACTTGGGGACGGAAGCCCATCCTGGGCCACCCGTCTTCCTATCCTTCAATAAATTTCAGGGGCCTAATGCACCCGAATCAAATGTATCCACGGCAGGCAAAGACAGAGGACAACCCGAGAGGAGAAGGAAGGAGGAAGAGAAATGCCAGAAATCGTCTAGGGTTGAGTTAGTGGAAAAAGGCCGAAGAGAATGGCCTTTTCAGTTGGAGAATAAACAACAGAACCATCAGAGGAAAGGGAGGATTTACAGAAGTTTGCTAGAGTGTTTTGCAAGAGGCCAGAAAGATTTTCAGTAGGAGAACCTAGGAAGTTGCGTACTTTCGTTTTGATGAAAGCCCGCTTTGGTCGGCGAAGAGTATCCCTGCAACGATTTCTAGGTTAAATGAAAATTGGCGAGAGTGATTGGAGAACAAGAGAATTTTTTCACTCCCCGATAACGCACCTGTCTATAGCTTGAATGGCGCAGAAGACAAGGCACGCTCGAACGCATGGTTAATGAAGAGAGAAAGATTTAGTTGAAGAGGGAATGAACCTGCTAGTCCCATCACGATTACAGCTCCCGTTCCTTATCTTTTAAGTATTTATACATCCATCATTAATTCTTATTGAGGTAGCCAATTTTGCTATCCATCTGCAAAACTTGGAAACCTACATTTAAGTTCCTGGTATAAATATTTATAAATACTGTATATAAAGGACAAGGCCACTGACCTAAAAATCGTTATGGAACCACAAAAACATGTTCTCCTCATTTCCATTATAAATACTTTTCATATTCATTAATTATTATTATTTATTATTAATTATTAAATTATTATTATTATTATTATATTAATTATTATTATTAAATTATTATTTATTATTATTATTATTATTATATTATTATTATTATTATTATTATTATTAATTATTATTATTATTTATTATTATTATTATTATTGACTTAAGGAATCAAAATTTTGATCGCTTAAAATATTTCGAGGGTTGAACGCCCTGATCCCCCTGTTAGCAGCCGTGTATAGTATATATATATATATATAATATATATATATAATAATATATATATATAATTATATATATATATAATATATATAGAGAAGAGAGAGAGAGAGAGAGAGAGAAGAGAGAGAGAGAGAGAGAGAGAGAGAGAGAGAGAGAGAGAGAGAGAGAGAGAGAAGAGAGAGAAGAGAGAGAGAGAGACAGAGAGAGAGAGAGAGAGAGAGAGAGGAGAGAGAGGAGAGAGAGAGAGAGAGAGAGAGGAGAGAGAGAGAGAGAGAGAGAGAGAGAGAGAGAAGGAGAGAGCGAGAGAGAGAGAGAGAGATGAGAGAAGAGAGAGAAAGGAGTAGAGAGAGAGAGAGAGAAGAGAGAGAGAGAAAGAGAGAGAGAGAGAGAGAGAGAGAGAGAGAAGAGAGAGAGAGAGAGAGAGAGAGAGAGAGAGAGAGAGAGAGAGAGAGAGAGAGAGAGAGAGAGAGAGAGAGAACAGAAAGATAGAGAGGAGAGAGAGATTAGAGGAAGAGAGAGAGAGAGAGAGAGAAGAGAGAGAGAGAGAGACGGAGAGAGAGAGAGGAGTTAGGAGGAGAGAGGAGAGAAGGAGAGATAGAGGAGAGGGAGAAGAGAGATTAAATATATTTTTTTCAAATAACGTCATCGGTCATCGTCAATTTACTATTAATTCGTTTCCAATCGTCATCCGGGCAAGAGATTTCATAATCGTCCCCATCCTAATATATAAATATATTATTATATAGTATATATATATATATATATAATTAATATATATATATATATATATATATATATATATATATATATATATATATATATATAATATATTTATATATATATATATCTCACATATAAATATATATATATATATATATATATGAAGACATTTATCTGCCTGTCAGTGTGTGTAGTCTCATCCTCCATCCGTCTCTATCTTCGAAGTCTCCACCTCTTCTCAATTCCATGATGTTCGGGAAGTTATGCCTCTCCAGTACCTCTTCTACTTCATCTCTCCACCTTCTTCTCGGCCTCCCCCTCGGTCTCCTGCCTCCGGGCCTCCACTCCCAAGACCTTTTCGCCACTCTCTCCTCCCCCATCCTCTCTAGATGTCCCAGCCACCTCAGTTGTGCCTTTTCTATCTTATTTCTCATCTCACATACCCCTGCTCTCTCTCGTATATGTTCATTTCTCACTCTATCTCTTCTGGTCTTTCCCAGCATTACCCTCAAAGGCCTCATCTCCGCTGCTTGTATTCTGCTTCTTGTGGATACGTTGGTCGTCCAACTCTCCGCACCATACATCAATATGGGAGTCAAAACACTCTCAAAAATGATTTTTTTTCACCTGCAGGGGCACATTCTGATTCTTCAGCAAAGGATAGAAAACGCTCAAGCTTCTTCCGTATCTTCCTATCCTTTCGGCGATATCTTCCCCAACTCCTCCCCTGTTTCCGAACACACTTCCTAAATACTTAAAACTTTCTACCTCTTTTATGTTGCTGCCATCTATCTGGATATTTAAACCTTCTCTATCTCTCTCTCTATTTATTCTTATAAACACCGTCTTCTCCTTATTCATTTTCAGGCCTCCCTCTTCGAAACACATATTCCACCTTTCCAGTCCCTCTGCCATGTCTTCCTCCTTCACGCTCCAGAAAGCTATATCGTCGGCGTATGCCAAAATACCCCATTCATCATCTTTATTCCATCCCGCTTTAAAATTATTTATAACCTTATCTAAATATGCAATGAACAACAGGGGCGATAACACACTCCCCTGCTTCACCCCTGTTCTCACTTGAAACCACTTATCATTTTCATGTCCAGTCCTCACCTTGCACTTACACACCTCGTACAAGCTCTTAATTGCATTGAGCATTCTCCCCGTAACTCCATATTCTTCTTCTAGACATCTCCACAACCTATCTCTAGGCACTGAATCAAAGGCCTTTTTGCAAATCCACGAAGGCCGCGCTCACCCCAACATTGAATTCCCATGTCTTCTCTACAATCTGTCTTAAACTAAAGACCAGATTCGTTGTTCCCCTATTCTTCCTGTACCCGTGCTGCTCCTCTCCCAACTTTGCCTCTACTTTCCCTCTCAGTCTTCTCTCCAACATTCTTTAATATACCTTTACTATGTGATTTATTAGGGATATGCTCCTGTAATTTCCACAAATGTCAGAATCTCCTTTTCCCCTTATATATTGGCACCATTATTGCTCTCTCCTACTCTTCCGGCACTCTCCCGCTCCTCCAGCACCTATTGAGTAGCTTTAGTATATACCTCTTTGTTTGAGCCCCCGCCTCCTTCACCAGCTCTATACTCAAACCATCCTCACCAGGCGTTTTCCCATTTTTCATCCTAGCAACAGCCTCCTCGAACTCTTGCTCCGTAAACTCCTCATCCCCCTCCATCTCCTTCATCCGCAAACCATCCTCCTCCTCCAGCACTCCATCCTCCCTCTCCACGTACAACAAAGACTCAAAACATCCAGTCCATTTCTCATTTATTTCCTCCGCCTTC
>JABUQX010011180.1:5000-7500 GCA_015478945.1 Trachelipus rathkii | reverse complement strand
TGTTGTCGGAACGAGAATATATTACCCTTTTGAACTGAATGGTTCATTCGCGTGCGTCGTATTCTTGCTACTTTTCTTCTGATTTGGTGAAAGAAGATCTCATACATTTAAGGGATGTTTTATACACTATTTTCTTTCAGTAGGATGTTTTTTCTCAGTTGTTTATACGATGACATCTCTTCCGCCATCTCTACGCTTTTTGTTGATTATCTTCACGAGGAGTTTCGTTATTCCCAACGAAGTGTCATTTATATTAAATCGTAAACCGAATGGCGACTGCTACATTGCTAGTATATCCTGTCAGAGGGTCAAATATAATAAGTATTGCATCACTTTATGCAAATGGTTAAAGCATAAAATCATTTTTCATGTTTAGAGTTGGTATTTTCTGAAAGGAGGCGGAGTCTAAAAGAGATAAGCCTAAAAACTTTACTTTATTCGTCTTTACTCGTTAGGTATTATGAGGGTTAGGTATGGTTAATGACACATTTTTTTTGATAAATGTTACTGTTGTCCAATGTAAGATAACGGTTAATATGTTGAGAAATATGTATTGAAAAAGTATAAATAGCTTTACGTTTTGTTATGTAAAGTTAGGTTACTTTACAGCTGTTAAGTCTGGAACTTTGTTAATGTTAAACAGTTATTTGTGTTGTAAGTGTTTAGCTTTGTCGTTGACATTATTTTCCTAGTTATATTGATGCTATGGTAGCTTTTATTAATGTGAAAACATTGTTATGTTAGCATATATTTGTTGATCAGTATGATAATCGGACAAGGTTATGATACATTTTTTGCTAAATATTAGTGTGTTAGTGTAAATTAACATCGTTATGTTAGAGATATGCTTGAAAAAGTAAGATTAGGTTACGTTTTGCATACCATGTTAGTTGCTTTACTGGTGTTAAGTGTGGAACTTTGTTAATGTTAACAGTTTATTCGTGTGCAAGTTGTGATAGGTTTGTCTTTGTACATTATTTTCTTAGTTCATGTTACGCTATGTTAGCTTTATTGATGTGGAAACCTTATTATGTTAGAGTATATTCGTTGATCAGTATGATAATTAACCACTGTTGTGATAAATTTTAGTTAATTATTACCATGTTAGTGTAAATTAACATCGTTATGTTAGAGATATGTTTGACAAAGTGTGATTAGGTTACGTTTTGGTGTTATGTTTAGTTACTTACTGATGTTAAGTGTGGAACTTTGTTAATGTAACAGTTTTATTTCGTTGTTTGCTTAAGCTGTGATAGGTTTGTCTTTGTACATTATTTTCTTAGTTCATGTAACGATATGTTAGCTTTATTGATGTGGAAACTTTGTTACGTTAGCATACTTTCGCTGTTCTGTATGATAATTAACCAATGTTGTGATAAATTTTAGTTAAATATTGCCATGTTAGTGTAAATTAACATCGTTATGTTGGAGATATGGTTGATAAAGTAAGAATATTTTACGTATTTGCATGCTATGTTAGTTACTTTACAGGTGTTAAGTGTGGATCTTTGTTAAGGTTAGCAGTATCTTTGCTTAAAGATGTGTCTGGTTGCCTTGTACCATTATATTCTTAGGTTCAGCTGATGCTATGTTTGCTTTATTAATGTTGAAAACTTTGTTACGTTAGAGTATACTAATTGGTCTGTATGATAATTACACACGGTTATGGTCAATTTTTGTTACATATTACCTTGTTAATGTAAAATTAACATTATGTTAGAGACATGCTTGACAAAGTGTGAATAAGTTACGTTTTTGGATGTTATGTTAGTTGCTTTACTGGTGCTAAGTGTGAAACTTTGTTAACATTAACAGTTTATTCCTGTTTAAGATGTGTTAGGTTTCTCGTTGGGGGTTATATTCGTAGTTCAGATGATGCTAAGTAAGCTTTATTACTGTGAAAACTTTGTTACGTCAACATATATTGGTTGATCTTTGTATAAAGAACTTGATTTTATGTTATGTTTATCCAAAATACTACTCGACATGTGAATTTAATCAATAGATCAATAGATCAATAGATCACAACTGGACAGAAGGGTGGCTGGATGGGGCTTGAATGGTGGTTTGATTTAGTGATTTACTGCTTTAGGGTATGTAAAAACGTAAATTTGTAAGTTATAAACATAAAAAGTGTAAGAAATTTTATTTAATTATTTATTTATTTATTTATTTTTTATTTCTTGATGGTTCTGAAACCATTATTTTCGAAATCTACAGACTCGATAACATATATAAAGACACCAACATTGTATCATTACCACAAATATTTAATAACTCGGCACCGCACCGGAGCCAGCACCGGTGCAGCTGTCACATTCTACTTTTCAGAGTCAGACTCCTTCTTCATTCTTTCCCTCTTTATTCATCTTTCATCCTTCTACATTCCTCCTTTGTTTTTTGCACTCTATGCTCTTTTTTTCAGTCGAGACCCCCTAATGGGGGGTCCTAAACACCCTACACGGGCTTATAACCCTAATATTCGAACTCTACGACCTCG
>JABUQX010011179.1:35000-37500 GCA_015478945.1 Trachelipus rathkii | reverse complement strand
TTTTTCCTCAATTTTTCTTTTTTTCATATTATTTAGTACTACGTTGGTACATAGTTTGTCAATAACTAAATTTTTTATTTATTACAATTTATTTATTTTATTTTATTTTTTTTAAATTTTTTTTGTGTTTAGTTTAGTTGACTTAATGCCATTATCTGTTAGTACTTAATGGTTTATTTCATTTAATTTGTTTTATTTTTAGAAAGATTTGAGGATGAAAATATAGGACTGGAATCTTCACTAAGCAGCACATCAGAGGAACATAAGCAGACGCAAGAAGATATAGAAATGTATGATAATTTTTCAGACACAGAGGAAGTAGGGCTATAAATAAAGAAGAGGAAGTACTCTCGAGGAAGTGAAGAGATTATTACTGAAAAATTGACTTTTGTGTTAGATTTCTGATAGAGACTCAGTTCGAATAATATCAGTTACGGCAGAGACGTTATAGGTCATGACCCACTGAATTTAAATATAAGTAGAAGTGTAATACGACTCCGCAGACAGCAATTCCTAAAACGAAGGACTGAACTTATCAATAATAAATTCAAAAATTCAGATTTAGAAGGAGCTGTTGTGCACTGGGATGGAAATTATTCCAAAGAAGCAGTTTTTTATAAAAAATGTCACAACCACTGCTCTCAGCCAGATATTGTAAAAAAATCATACTGGGAAGTGCAAACTAGACAAGAACAAAATACAAAAACTGGATGAACATCAAAATATTAAGAACAAATTACGTAATTATTGTCCAGCGCATTTCGAGCTTTCTAATCAAACAATAAAAAATCAACACCCAGATGATTGTGGAAGTTTAGAAAACTTAGGCAAATTTTTTGATATCTTCCTGCAGTTAATACTTCTTTCAAAGAAGCTGTGTTATCATCACTCCAATGATGCGTAAAGGCCATATTCTTTCAAAATTAGCTTCTGTGATCAATTTCATAAAACACTTAGAGAAAAAAAAAGTATTAAGACATTGTATTTATATATCATATTACAAAAGCGTAATCAACGCTCTCAAAACCACTTCGCCCCCAACCAAGACACAATCATTAAAATCATTCGTTAACTACAAGAAAATTGATAAAGAGGTTGCAGACAAGGCACTGTCTAAAATAATAAACCTGACATAGTATCTAACTTCGAGCAAGTTGCATTTTATTATCTATGATACTTTTGGACAAAAAAAAAGTCAAAAAAAAGCAGAACTCCAAAAATACTCCGAAGAAAAAATATGATTATGAAAGGCAACACACAGTCTAAAACATTGATCAATTTTAACAAAGCAGTGAATTGTTTGTTTGCAAATATTTGGAATTATACCGAATTTTAAACTATATTCTGATGTGGTTGTTGAAAATCAACATTGTATAAAAGCAAAGAAAATAGTAAAACGGTTTCGAGATGTCAATGACCACACGAAAAGTAATCCAGGCTCAATCCCTGTTTAAAGAAGTACAACGCAGTTCTTTACAAGTTAGCTAAATGTAGGAATAATTTTTCAACTGACTCTTCAAAGCCTACTTATCAAAACCATACACCTTAATCTGATAACTTGAATAATAATCAATAATTATCATTTCTTCTTTATAATGTTCCATTTATAACCAACCATTTCAAATGTATAAAATTAAAATAAGAGCAAAATCTGGAAAACAATGTAATGAGTTACAGAATTTTCCTGGCATTTGCAAAATAAAGTCACTTTTGAGGAATCGGATCATGTCCGGTCTTAGAAAATGCTGGATATCTTCAAATCTATAAGTTAACAAAAAGTAGTGCAAAAAAACTTCAAAGACAACAACATCCATAAAATGAAATAATAATTAAGCTTCTAGGACGAATGGTTCATTATGCAAGGAAAACTGCGATTATTTACTAAATTCGCAAACCTTTCGAACTTTGACCCAAGAGCACGATTAATTTATGAAAATTGAGCTGAAAATTTGCCAATCTCATTTTTACCCACACTGGCAACTTTTATGCGGATCACCACAAAAAATTCGAACATTGATTTTTTGTGACCACCTTTAATATATATATATTAAATAATATAATATAATATATATATAAATATATAATATATATATATATATATATAATATAGTAATATATATATAATACTAATACTATAATAGATATATATTGTTAAAAATACCCATAAGTAATTCACCCTGCTGGATGAACCTGAGCCCTAGCAGATGATCGCATAAGTGCTTACACTACCCACGATGGACTAAAAAAAGAGCGCGAGAAATGTTCCCGTAGTGAATATATCACCCACCAAAGACAGTTCTCGCTCTTTCGTCCACACTCGAGCGATTAGGATCAAAACAGGCACGCAAAGGTTAAAAATACTAATAAACCGGGAATAAATGTATGGATAAGCTAACGCTCTTCCTTCTACACCTCACATAGTGTTATAAATTATGATAAAAATATCCCATTAAGTAATTTCACCTTGCTGGGATTGAACCTGGACCCTAGCAGATGACCG
>JABUQX010011179.1:17500-25000 GCA_015478945.1 Trachelipus rathkii | reverse complement strand
TTTTCCATGTATCAAATCTTAGATTGACTTTACCTCTGGAAATTTCAAGCACATACTCCAAAAGAAATCTCTGATCGCTGCTGAGGTTATTCAGGGTCACTTTATCAAATTGCATATAATCTAGGGAACCACTGAGTTTCGTAAATTCCACTTGCGGTAAATCTTGGTTGTCAATTCCACAGAGCTTTCCAAATGGACCGATGAAGGCAGTTGAACCTTTGGTACTGCCACCAAGATGCTTGAAAACAGCTTTGAAAGGAAGCTCATTCTGATGAAGGGCGCAACCGATAGTGTGCAATTTACGATTGATTTTATTTTCAAGACATGTCACAAGACCTCGCTCACATCCAGTGTTTGTATTTGTATTGTCAAGGAGAACAGCTTTTAGTGTCCGGACCCTGTTCAACTCTTCCAAGACACTAGCAACTTCTTCAGCATGACGAGATACAGTTGCACCTTTATTTGGAATGACTCTGTGAGTTAGATATGTTCCACTTTTTGTTCATGTCTCCCTTCTAAAGTCAAATATTGGTCTGGTACCTTTCCTTTTCTTATTTTAGTTTTCCCTTTGTCATTCTTTACTTTTGTGTACAGCAGTGTGTCTTTGCCAATTTTACCGTCAACCCCAATACAGACTAGCTATCCCAGGCCTTCATTATGTTTTTCACTTTTCATTTTAACCCTAGCCTTTTCTCGGTCCATTTGGGATTTGTCAAGTACTAAATGTTTCACATCAACACCAGGCTTAAGCAGGTTCATATCTTTTAGATCCAGGAGAAATGCGTTTTCTAGACTTGCACCAAGATTAGAAGAAACATCCCCTCTGATAAGTTCCAGGGTATACCTTTGGGTTTTCAAATTGCTGTAGGTTTCAACTGAATCTTTTTCTTTCTGAAACTCAGGAAGTGATTGAAATAAGAATAATACATATTATTATTGCATATTACATAACTGTTATTTTTGAAAAAACAAATGGAATTGCAGATTGCAAATAATAATGTAGTATAACATATATAATTATATATAAATTACATATTATCATTACTAGCTCTGATTCTCTAGAGGTAGATTCAATAAGAACATGTTCTGAAGATGTGGAGGCAAACGAGCAAAATTCCTTTCTTTCTGCTGTTGAATTTGGATTTGTAATCTTTCGCCTTCATTGCAGCCTTCCGATCTCTCTTCACAGCAGCTTTGTCCCTGGATCGCAGGTGAAAAGAGCCCTTAGGTCCAATATTTGCCATCTGATCTCTTAAGTATTCTCTGTCCTCTAATGGGACCTAAAAGATACCGGGGAAGGGAAGTTTTAGTTACAAGTATTGAGTTTGTGTCTATTTAAAACAAGCTAGGACATTATAAAAAAAGAACAATAATAATATTCTTACCTTCTTACTTGAAGGCAAGTGCATATTATGTCCTTAGTTTGACAATTTTCTTTCTTGCTCTTCACACCATTGTTATCCCAAGGACGAACTGGTAGCTTACAAGTGCACGCAAAAATGTCAAACAGTTTATCCAGTTTTTCCTATAGATTCTGTTATTCAGTCGATGAAAGAGATTTTCGGTTTGCCGCTTTTGCTTTCTTGAAACACACATTATTATCTAAGTTAACTACATAATACTTGTTATAAACATGTAAACTTGGGTTTACTGCCTCCCATATGCTAATCACTTTTCCAGCTATAATTTTGGCAATATCATTGTCTTTCAAGTCTGAGTGGACGTTAAGAAGGAAATAAGTATACAGAATAATGTGACGATGTGTAGGAGGGTCTGTTTGATCTAAAGGAGATGGTTGGCCGCAAAATGTTTTTGCACATTCACCTCTAGTTAATAGTTTTAATTTCCTTTTCCTACCCATTTTTATATCATTTTTGAAAAAATGGAAACACATGTCGTAGATAAATATCATTAACAAAAGCGAATTAACTCGTATCAGTATAATTTTATAGGCTTTTTTTTTACTGTAACTATTGCTCACAATTAATAAATAAAAGTTATGTTTGCTTATATTGGGCAAATGTCACTCGTGCGATTGCAAGCATAAAAATGCTTCATTTTATGCCATGGAAAAGTAATTTCCTCAAAAGTTACAAAGGTTCCATACAAAATGTTTTTGACCAATGTTTATTGCCCATTGAAACGAACCTATCTAGCTATACTAGTCCAAACTCCAAATTTTAAAATATATATACAGTATATATATATATATATATATATATATATATATATATATATAGTTGCTAAGATATATATATATATATATACTTTTTTATATTATTGCAGTATATTATATATATATATATATATATATATATATAGTTGTTAATTATTATATATATATATTAATATATATATATATATATATATATATATATATAAACAACTAGCTGGTTTGCTAGTATAAACTGGTTGGTTGATTGCCAACTGGTAGATCACATACTGGAATGAAAACAACTAGGTAGATCACATTTTGGAAGAGTATATATATATATATATATATATATATATATATATATATATATATATATATATATATATATATATATATATATATATATATATATTAGACTGGTCCTATAATATACTGTAGAGGTGAAATTTTTTTCTTTGAGGATGAAAGTTAGGATCCGGAATACTTGTTCCATTGCATGCTAAAGCAATCTTTATAAAATTACAGATAATCGATTAATATTAACTCGTACTCCATTGAGATTAAAGTTTGAAAACATGATTAAATTTGAAATTTTATTGTTAACAATTTTTAACATGCTTAACATATCGAAAAAGACAATAACAGAAAATGTTTATAATTTTTCGAATATAATAAATATCTTAATGTGCATTCGTACACTTACAATATAATCGTAGAATAGGAACTTTAACCTATTATTATTTTTTCCTTTTCAGAATACCTAGGCTGGCCAGATTTTTTTCAGTCTAATGCGGGACAGTCATCTTCATGCCTAGGCTATACTTTATAATTATACTGCATAGCCTATAAGCAAGTATAAATTATATATATTATAACCACAAAATAATTTAATCAAATATAGTAGTAAATATGAAATAACTCTTTATAAGTCTAATAAATCAATATTTACTTACTTAATTTGAACCAGAATTGTACTTGTCACTGGAATAGATCTTCTTAAGGAGGTTTGTATTCGAACTTAGGCACTCCGAAAATTGCAAGCAATCCATCTCATAATTGCAAGTAGTTAATAGTGCAGCCTTTAAAGTATTTATATTTAACCTGCTTTTGTCTTCAGTCCAATTGTTTTTCATCATTGAGAATACTCTTTGTGTGGGTGCATTGGATCCAGGTAGACATAAAAAAAATTCTAGCACTTTTAGAATATTTGTAAATGAAATATTCTGACTTCTGAAATGTGTCTCTGATTTGCGATTGACTATCTCACCGCGAGTACCAGAACGTACTCGCCTTTGAAAATCTGTTCAAAACATGTTTTAAACTTGTCTGGTAGTAAATCAAATCGTGATTGTTATAAATTTTGTGGCTTACATTTCACAATGCAGGACTTTACACTGTCCCGCATTGGGTAAAGATTTTTGAGGGACAAAAGATCTAAAATAGTGAAATTGCAGGACAGTCCCGCAAAATACGGGACGTCTTGCCAGCCTAAGAATACCACGGGTATGGCCCGTGTGTGTTTTTCGATAGTCTTGCACAACCTTAAATAAAAAGAAGAACGCTTAATTTAGCTATTACCAAAGAATTACATTTAAAGCTTCGATTTATTTAAAAAATATAAAACTATTTGCAATATATAGTTATGTATTACAAAATTACGCAATGATAGATTTTATAATTTTTAGTTATCTAATTTACCTGTAAAGAAAATTGTTTTTTGATCTTCGTTTTTGTTATATTTGTCGCTAAATTGTTAAAATTTTCACTAAATTCGTCCAATTAATTTTACTCCTCTTTCTGCTGTGTCATTTACCACCCTTAAAGAAGCTACACCTTGTCTTCCTTTCATGGAACTTTCTTGATTTTTCCAATCAACAGGATCAGTTTTTAGGAATTCTTGAGAAAGAACAAACCTCATAAATATATTCTGCGACCTCATGTTAAGTAAATTTAAAGGAAGAGTTTATTTAGAAAATATTCCAAATCATCTTCTTTGATAAACAGTTTATTTCTTTTTTAATGTTTAATGTTGTGGACTTGTGGTTAACAACATATTCCAAAATCCATATCCATTACCCTAAACAATACTTTTTCCCTCAAACACACCCTTCAGCCCCATAAATAAAAATCCTCCAAAAACAATGCATCTATCAAATCCTCTGCCAGAACTGCCCTTCCATATACATAGGTGAAACAAACGATCTGGACCGCCGCTTATATCAGCACAGAACCGGCCTTATCAAAGATAACACTAATTCATCTCTCACCCAACACCGTACCCTTACCAACACATGTATATATGTATATATGTATATATGTATATATGTATATATATATATATATATATATATATATATATGTTATATATAGCATATATATATATATATATATATATATATATATATATATATATATATATATATATGTATTTCGTGCGGAACAACACATCAGTGTTTCCTAGTGTTACCGATATCCTTTTTTTACGATGATTTTCCAAATTACGTCGTCTCCATATTACAAAGAATTGATAATGCTGTAAATACCCTAACGATAAATTAAAGCTATAACTTAAAAGAAGGATAATAATGTAAGAAATAATGCTAATCTTTAATGAACTAATATAATACGATCACGTCATGGGGGTCCTACGTCTATTATTGCTAATCCACGTTCGCGTAGTTAATAACTTAAAGATATATATATATATATATATATATATATATATATATATATATATATATATATATATATATATATATATATATATATATATATATATATATATATATATATATAGCATAAATATATATATGTTATTATATGTTTGCTATATATATTATATATATACATATAGTGGTAAAGAAATACTAGTGGGTTGGTTGTTATGCTGTATGTTAAGTTGGTTAAGGTTATATATATATATATATATATATATATATTATATATATATATATATATATATATATATATATATATGAAGAAGCAGCAAACAACAACAAAAATAAACGCGTACATGGCCGTAGGAACTCATATACGTAATTAGATTCACACATGTATTTATAGTGGCGGGTGTTGCTTGAGGTGGACGTGGCCTCTTCTAATAGCAACGCACTATATACGTTAAAGATTAGTTTTTGAAGTTTTTTGGTTCACAACCACACACCATCAACAAGATAGGCCACTGGATTTGAATTATTTCTTTATGAAGCGAAACACTAAGTTTAGCAGTTATTTCTTTATGGAGGAGCAGGACAAAGTTCTGCAGTAAACTATCTCTTTATGGAAAACAGAATGAAGTTCTGCTGTTGAAACCTAAAGTTTCAAACGTATCTCTTTATGAATGGCAGGAATGTAATTCTGCAATAGAAACTCAAGGTTCCTTTATTATCTCTTTATGAAAGGGAAATTTAAAGTTTCCACTAAATATTTCTTTAATATTTAGTAACACAAGATTACTATTAGGATTTAAAAATCCAAAAATATAAGATGATTTATTCAACAAGTAAAAACAATTGTTCCTTTTGATTTAGGTACTCTCTCTCTCTCTCTCTCTCTCTCTAGTTACATATACAGTATAGCAGAGAGTTATAAGGTTATGTTAAGTTACAGTATATATATAGTTACATATATATATATGTTATTATTCTCTCTCTCTCTCTCTCTCTCTCTCTCTCTCTCTCTCTTTGCGTACTCAAGAACAGTCTTGGGCTCGGTCCGCATTTCCGCCCTTTCTGAAATTTTTGCTTCTTAAATCATCGTGAGTCTATTCTGCAGTCGCCAACTAACTCCACTTTCTGAGATTGGAATTTCTTGTATCTTGATTTATTTGTGAGAGGGGTGAGATAATGAAGTGAAGTGAGTAGAATAGAATACCTCAACAAGGCAAGGGAAAGCCTTTATATAAAATTTTGTTCGTACTTATGCTAAAATCCTATTTATGAAAATATTTGCATAAGTACGAACACAAATACAATTTTATAATTTTTACAAATACTTATACTTGAGACACTACATATTTATAAAACGTGTGCGTGTTAATCTGCGTATTGTCATTCTTGCCTCTAATGATTCTAAGCACCCTCATCTCCGCAGCTTCTATTATGTCTTTTTTATCGTGTTCATGATCCAGTTCTCCGATCCGAACAATATCATCTCAGAATTGTTTAATATATTATAATATTTTATCTTATGTTGGTATCCTTTTCTCCTTTAGCAACGGGTATAACATTCCCACACTCTATGAGAATCTTCCTACTCTCTCTTTCAACTCATCATCTTGTCTTCCTTAATCATCAACTAATTACCACTCCCCAATATTTAAATCTTTTCTCTTGCTTAAGCTTTGTATTTTCTATGTTCACTGCTATCTCTTCCCGTTCTTTTGCAATCACCATCACTTCCGTTTTCTCTCTGTTTATCCTCATGCCCATTGAATTCAGTACATCATTCCACCTATTGACAGCTTCTTGCAGGTTTTGAGCTACAGATGTTATCACTTTTGCATCATCCGTATAAACTAACGTGTGGCCCCTATTCTCCCTCATGCATATCCTTCTTGGACAACTGTTCAGATAAAGTGCAAATAGCAACGGTTATAGTACCTCCCGTTTTCATTTCCAAACGTTTTCTCTTCCTGTTCCTCTAAAATATTCATTGGTTTTTTCATACATATTTTCATACAATCAATCATTACAAAAGCACATACAAGATTAAGAAGAAAGAACACACGCGTTGCTCAGATCAACAGGAAAAGGCCTCCGAGAAACAGAGGCGAAAGAAATAACAATCAACCCAGGGTTAAATGGATAATATATATATAGTATATATAGTATATATATATATATATATATATATAGCAGCAGCAGCAAAGAGCAGCATATATGTTATAAGTTAAGCATATGTTAGCAAAGCAGCTAGCAAACATAAGTATGGTTACATATATTACAAGTGTTATTGTTGGTTATACATACATATATGGCAGCGGTTGTTACAAAGCATATATAGTTATGCATATTATTATTATGTTGTTGTTATATATATATTATTATATATTATTATTATTATTTCATGAAAATATATATTATTATTGTTATATACATATATATTATACATATATAATATTACAGTATACATATAATAGATTTTTATGTTATTATACATATTATTACATATATATATGTTATGTATACATATATATATATGATATATAATATATATAGTTGTTAATATTGCATATTAGTAATTATACACAGCAGTATTCATATATATATAGCAGTATATATGGGTTATTATATATATATAAAGAAGAAAGAGATATGTTATATATAAAGTTATATATATATATA
>JABUQX010011179.1:2500-12500 GCA_015478945.1 Trachelipus rathkii | reverse complement strand
TACTCATGTTCTTGGCTGGCCTCTCAGGGTATTTCAATCCCCATTTCCTCCTCCCTTCCTCTACGTTCAGTACCTCGAAATACTCGCCCATCTTTCCGTTACCTCCTCTTCCTCTGGAAGAGGTTCTCCCTCATTCAGAACCGTGTGCGCTTCCGGTTCTTTATTTCCTCTCATACTCTTGGCCATTCCATAAGCATGGGAGTCGCCTCAGGTATATATATATATATATATAAGTTAGTTATATATGTATATATATAGTTATATATATATATATATATATATATATATATATATATATATATATATATGTGTATATATATAAGAGATTTATATTTATATATATATATATATATATATAGTATATATATATATAGAAGTATATCTTAGCCATTCCGATTAAAAGTTTTCTCTGCCCATTCGTATATATATATATATATATATATATCATCACCCACCTCCCTTCCCCAAGACTGAGGGTAACGTGCGTCTGTACATGCACTGGAAATAGAAATAGTGTAGACAATATGACTTCAAGTCTGGAAAAGAAAGCCCAACTCTTCCTGCTCCTCGGATACACCTTTAAGTAAGAACTCGTCGCAGTCAGAAAAAATCCACCCTAGGGCATCACGGGACTGCTGCGGCGGGACCTCGGTGTGGCATCTCGTCAATGTAGAAGCTCATCTTTGGTCCAGGTGGGAGCACAACCATAACCACTGCACAACCACGCCATTCAATTCTGTCATTCACCTTTCTTCTCGCCTCGTCAAATCTCACCATTCCTCTACCTTGCAGGTCGCCTCTTTTTTTTCTTCGGTCTCCTACCGGTCGACTCTCGTTACCCCACCACTTTATATCCGCATATCCTTAAACCTGATCACTATCATCCACCCTTCCATGACTTCAAACAAATTTCAATATATTTTCACTTATGGTGCCATAATTTTGTACCACACAACTACCCAGTGCGTTTATTCCTTATTTTATCATTCTTCTCTACACCTAACACGCCCCTAAGATTTGTCCACCCGTTCTCCCATCACATTTTTACTTACTCTACGGCTCAGCAATCAATACTCCCGGTGAACATAGTTTCGCAATTACTACATTAACACAGGTAAAAACAAGTACCCTCATGTAAGACTTAGCACACTCAAGACTCTTAGTCCCTTGACATCCACCAACGATTTAATTCTGCTAATCAGCCACCTTCCTACCATTCACACTACTACACTCTGCATCATCCGTTCACTTTTTATCCAACATATTCCAAAATATTTAAAACTTGTTCCGTAGCTGGTCAAATACCATCCAAACATTATCTGCACCAGGACTGTCCTCATTCACAACCTTAACCTTACTCTTATCTACGTTTTCTTTAAAACCCCTTCTTTACACACCCTGCCAAATCCTCTAACAATCCTCTTAAACCTCTTTAGATTCACTATATAAAAGCAAATCATCCACATAATAGCATCCCGCAACTCTCCATTCTCCTCCATCATTTCAACAATTATCCCCGCCACTCCCCCACCTCTAAATTTTCTCATAACCCCATCCAATATTCTCAAAATTGAATAAAACCCGGGCGGAGACACAAACACATCACAGCCACTCCAATTATTAATGACAAGGCTAAACCAATCACTTTCAACTCTATTTATTCTACACACGTTTCAATATCGTCATACATATTTTTGATTCTTTTCAGAAGCCTACTACCAACACCATAGATCAATAACACCTGCCATAGGGAGGCCCCCAACACCCTATCATAAGACTGTTGGCAAAATCTTAAACTTAAATCATTTGTTTCGACAGATAAAGGATATAGATCCAATAACATCCCTGGCCTTCAAGTTCTAAACTATGTCTCCTTTTCAGTAATCAGCTTCCCTTCGTCACTGACGACCCTTTCTCTGAATCAAATACCAGCAGGTTATAGATTTTCCTTTACACTTCACTTTAATAATAAACTAATTCTTATAATTTTGTTAAGGAATATTTTCGATTTATTGAATAAAATGCTTCAACATTCGTGCCTCCAATCCCGTGAAACCATACCCTCCATAATAGTTTTGTTATACGGTAATCCCAACCACCTCTCTAATCACCATCTCTGCCCTCGACCATCACCGTAATTTCATCTATACCCTGCAGATTTACCTTCAGTCTCAACTCTCTCACCACCCATTGGCTTCTCTCATGATCTTTGTCTGTGACCATTCCTAAAAATAGACTGTAATTCTTCTTAAAATTGTAACAATCTCATTATTAGATCAATATCACCCTCTTCATTACGCCAATGTGTTATGGAGATTTAGTTATTCCTAATCACTCCTCCCAGCATCCGATTTATCTGAGAAAGCACCATCCATATTCATTGTTCTAAGCACATTCCTCTTCTGGCGCTCTACTCTCTAACCCATCGCGCCCCTTCCGTGATTTCCTGGCCGTTTTCAAAGTCCCATTCTATCCTCTTTTCGAAACGTCTATTTACCTTTTCTTCCTACGTATGGTCTTAATATTCTTTTTTTTCCTTATATAATTCGAAACATCTTTCTTTTGAGATCACACCATTGGCTTTTAGTACATCATTCACACTTCTCTTTTACTTTTAATCAGGTTTGCATTACCTCTTTATTCCAACCAGTCACTGTTGATAAAAATAATCTTAGCAATATTCAAATATTCAGTAATAATCAATCTAACAACCGCTTCCTTCATTTTATTCCAGATTTGTTCAGTTTCAACTTGTTCACACTCAACTGACTTACTGCAAGAGCTCCTAAATATTTATTCTTAATACCTGTTCACTTAATTGCTCCAAAATATTCATATACAGCCTTTCCTATCAGCCTCTCTCCACCCAAACCCCTACTAATTATTTTACATAGAACAACATAATGATCCGATAATCTCATTTTTAACCTTTTCACTGATTTAAAAATCCAACACATACCAATATCTTCTTCTGAACACAAATTAATCATATTTTTCACCCTATTTAATATCTCGCCTTACACCAACTCTTGATACGCATGAATGATATTCTAAAGGGGAAGAACGGCCACTTGTACACATACCTCCTCTTCTCACAGAATCACTATCTGACGATTCTTTATTAAGTCTCGACACTTCAAAGACACCTGTTGTACCATCTTTTTTTAATCTCAATCCATCCAAATTAGGTAAACTAACAATAATATAAACTGATAGCTCCTACACTAAACCCATCCAAACTCATCATTCAGGTTATCCCAGAAAATCGCAATCTCTTCAACATTACCCTCAGATGGACCATATTGTCACAACCACACATAACTTGACCTCTTTCTGAATTTCAAATTTAATCATATTGGTAGAATTTTGCACAATACTGGCAGGCAAATCTACCATATTCTGTACCACAGGTCACTCATCAGGATTGCAACTCCTTCTCCTTTTCCCCTCTCATTTCTTCCACACCAGCACATACACATTTCACGCCACACCAATCATTTCACAGCTTCCTCCTCTTCTCGTTGCTTTTCATCGAAATTTACAATTGCTTTTTAATTCTTTCAAATATATATCCATCACCCCCTCCTCTCCTCTCTTCAACACCTTCACTTATTCCTCTTATATTCCAAGGCAAAATTACATGATTTTGATACATTTTTATTTGAAAGACAGGTATTAACGTTTTATGATCACGACTTTCTCTGAGGCATGCATTAGCATTCCTGGCAAAAGATAAGTCAGTGGGCAGCCAACCCAACTACCTATTTAAAGGAAGCTGGAAAATAGATGAAAGTTAGTACCAAAGTTTACAAGTGGAGTACATGAAAGATTGAGCATAGTGGTTAATTCTGCGGTCTGAGAGTTGGTCAAAGAAAAGATGAGATGTCACATGAACCCTCCTCAAAGGAGGAGATACTCGACTAGAAAGTAAAGAAAAACAGTGTTCATTATAATGGAGATAGTTTAAGAAAAGTGGAGCAACTGTTCGACCACTTGAAAGAGATATTAAAGATTTAATGAGAGTAAGAGAGTTAGCAAGTTGAAAAGGCCTATACTGCATTTTGCCAAAGAGAACAATGTGTGTGGAACCACGCCATATATGTGGTGCATATTCTCTACAAGTTCGAACAACGCTATCAAACAGAGAAAGAATTTGGGGTGATGAGAAGTTCAGAAGGGGCTTCAGAGCACCCAACCTCTTCGAAACTTGTTTTGAAAGAGAAGCAATGTGAGCCTTATAATTAAGGTCATGAGAGAAAGAAAAGATAAGAATATTAAGAATATAGGAAAGTTTGAATAGTGTGTTTTCGATGAAGATATTTTAGTTTTATGGAAGATTATGTTGAGTAGATAGATGAAAAAACTGCATTTTTGAAGCTTTGAAAACTACCAAGTTTTCTTTGCCAAAATTAGAGACGCGAAAAAGATCAAAGGTTAGCTGCTCGAAAGTCACAATCCTGTCATGCGATAACTACTGTTGAGTGGTCAACTCCTAAATTGGAAGTCATTGACCTAGGAGTGGATTGGAGACGAAATGATAAAGAGAAGGTCATTAATGAAACCTAGAAAGAGTTTGGAATAGAACAGAAATTTGAGGAACACTACTACTATTAATAGGCTTAATGGAAGAACGATGGCAGTCTATAGCAGCTGCTATATAACGGCCGGAGAGATCATCAGAGAGAAGAATAGATATCAAAAAAAGAAAGCCTAGAAACTAAAGCTTTGTTCCAGACTCTACTGAATGCTTTAAACATGCTTAGATCCCAAACAAAAGATTCACCGAAATGCTGACTAGACTTGGAACAAAAATCAGAGAGAAGAGGAAAAAGATTACCAATAGAGCTTTCCTTACCAAACCCATACTGGCGATCAGAGATTAGATTATAAAAATTAAAATGATTCCAAATCTTTCTTTTGAGGGTAGATTAGAAAACTCTGAGATTAAAGAGACAAAACAATAGTTAGAAGAGAGTGGGAGCCCATTTTTTTCGGCACACTATGAATGAGTTCACGTTTCCTGCAAGAAGGAAAGATTGAAGTGGAAAGACAGAGACGAGACAGGTTACCAAGGCTATGAGCAAGATCAGATACACAAATTTTGAAAAACACAAGAAGGATACCATCAGAACCGTACGCTTTCTTAATGTTGAGTTAAGAAAGAGCAGAAATAGCACTTTTAGAATGCATTACAATGCGAGGCATAAATGAGTTGGAGGGAGGTGGTGAGGATGGAACAACTTCGAAAAAAAATCATAAAGAGTGAAATTAGGGGGAAAGCTTTGAAGAGTTTAACTTTAGGGGATGGTAAAAAGGCAAATGTGCCTTCAGTAGATACTAAAGGAGGGAAGGGGGAAGTGTATGAGGAATTGGAAAGAGGAAAAATACTGCACTTTCTAGGAAGAAAATATTTTTTTGTCACAGAAAATAGATTTAGCAGGATTCCAGGATGAAATATAAATTGCATGAGATTCGCAAGTTTGAAAACGTCGGTAATCCTTGAAGTTAGCATCCCTGTTGCGAATATCACGAAAACAAGCAGAGTTAAACCAAGATTTGCTTGCTTTAGTTGAAGGGAAAGAATATTTAATGTACACTTCCACGAAAGAGGAGATAACCTCGGTTATGAGTTCTACACACACTTAGAGAAACCACTCCCACCAAAGTGATAATTATCCCAAGGAAAATCAAAGAAGCACGACGGAAAGTCTGACTAGTTAGCAGCACCATAGTACCAAAAACATCTCCTCTCGGAAGGTAGGCGCTATTCCTGCGTAAGGTTTGAAAACACAGAATAGGATACAGTATCTCCCCACTGAAGGTAGGCGCTGTTCCTGCGTAAGGTTTGAAAACACAGAACAGGATACAGAGATAAGAAGCGATCGAAGCAACCCAGAGGAAGAAAAAGTTTAAAAGTGTGAGTAGAAGGGTTGGAAGGTAGGAAAATATCTAAGTTGGGTTCATCTTAAAGGCGATCAGAGAAACGGGTGAGGAGTTGAACCAACTGTTCAAGGTTTTTGTGGATAGAGAAATGGTAGGCAAGTTCACCAGTTGTATTTTGAGAACTAGAGGAAAGTCATTGGCGATGGTGAACATTGAAATCACATGAAATGATAATTTCTGAGAAATGTAAGGAAGAGAAAAAGTGCTCTATTATCGAGTTTGGAAAGTCAAAGAACCTAGGATAGTTGGTTGAGTTAAGTGGTAAATAGGCAGGACAGATGAATTTAATTGCCATAAAATAGAAAATTTACGAGAAGAGGAAAAATCGATGCTCACATATGCACAATATCCCTCTTTTGGATGAAAATTGAAGAAAGAGACTGTAGGAGGTAACAGAGTAAGGTTTGCTGCCAGAGCACTCAGCCCCCTGATTTTTGAGTTAAGAACAGGAGAATAGGTCTAGTAGAAGAGAGGTGGTGTTTCGACAAAGAGTAAATTATAATGTTTAGAATGTTGCAGAAATTAATGAAAGAAAAGAGGACAGTGCTTTAGAGCAAGCCGGAAGAGTCTTAATGGCACCAGCCCCATCATAATGAGAGGCAGTCAAATCCCGTGATGATGGTTGGATTGGTGGATGAGGGATTATCTATGGAAACGGCCACTTTTGCCTTCTAATGAGCAAAGTTTCGCGACGCTATTTTAAGTAATTTTTAAAAAGATTTGTAAAAGTTTAAATATGCTGTGATTGTGGTTGTGGCGTGTGAAAAAAAATGTACTGGAAGACGTTTAAAAGGTGCCCCTTAAAGTAACATAATTCTATGGTAACAGGTTCTCTTATGTAAGCCTTGAGGAGATCTTCAAAAGTTTCCAACAATAATAAAATCTAGAGAACACTTAATTCAAGAAACAGAGTTCCCTCAAAGCACAATTAGGTTTCATGTATATATATATATATATATATATATATATATATATATATATATATATATATATATATATATATATATATATATATATATATATATATATATATATATAGTATATATATGTAAAGAAAGAAAGGTCATATATATATGGAGTATAGCAGTTATAGAAGAGTAGCATATATATATATATATGGTGGAGCAGTGAAAGAAAGAGCAGCAGCATAATATATATATGGGCTACAAGAGTGCCACAAGGCAAGTTACAGCAGCAGCATAAGAAATAGTTAAGAGCATATATATATATATATATATATATATATTATTATTGTTATTAAGCAGTTATTATATATATATACATATTATTATATATATATGCATATATAACATATATATATATTATATATACAAGGTTGCTGTTATATTACTGGTTATAAGTTATATACATATGTATATATTATTATTATATACATATATTATATATATACATATACATGATACGGGGCTATGGCTAATATTTATATTTCATATAGCTATTGTTACATATGTTGCAGCGTAGCATGGTTGCTGAAAGGCTGGTGGGTTACAGCATGAGAGCTAGTTGTGCTGAGCTACTGGTTGCCAGCTATTACATATTATTGGTTGGTTACATATACATATATGGCTATTAAGGTTGGTTGGTTATTGGCAGCAAAGGTTAGCATGTTAATATATTATAACTATTATGCTATTATTATGTTAGCAAAGATGCTGCGCTACATACAGCTAAGGCTGCTGGCTACATATGGCGCCATTACTGTTATGCAGTTATTGTTATTGGCTACATGTTATATTGTTGGCGTTATTATTGTTATTATTACTATATATTACATAATATATATTATTATGTTACAGCTATAGATATATATATATATATATATATATATATAAATACATTTACTATATTATATATATATATATATATATGTTATATATACATATATATATATATATATATATATATATATATATATATATATATATATATATATATATATATATATATATATATATATATATATATATATATATTTACACATAACACCATTTCCTGCATGGTTGCAAGGTGGTGTTGGTGGTGATAATTATTTACAAATATCACCACCATTCACGAAAAGATCAATATGTTGGAGAGGGTTTTTGCCCCTCTCCACCATAGGAAGAGAATTTTGAACATTTTCTTTGATTCGACCCTTTCAAGCAAAGCGGCTACACCTGCTACAAATTAAAATTTTAAATTTCTTCTTTTTATTATATTTCATATTTTATATTCCAAAACTACCAAAAGCATAAAGTTGAAAATTTTGTAGCTCCTCCATGCAGATTTCAAATGAAATTAATTTAAATGTATAAAATTTTGCAATGTGAAAATTCCGAATCGTAGACATATATTTTTCCTTTTAAGTAATTAGAGTTACTTGAAATCATAAACATCCTTTTAAGTAATTAGAGTTACTTGAAATCATAAACATCCTTTCTTCTGAAAAATGGTCGGAATATTTCTTGATTCGACTCTTCAGAATTTGTTCTTCTTTCGAGCAAATCATTTCAGACTTTCCTTCTTCTTTAAAAAATCTTCCTTCTAACCCTTCTCTTTCTCGCATCCCCTCTGGTTTCCACTGCTTCCACACTCGATGACGGTCGAATCATATATATATATATATATATATATATATATATATATATATATATATATATATATATATATATATATATTATATATATATATATATAGTATATATATATATATATATATATATATTATAGATGTTTTGGGATTAAATAATTATTTGCGTATTTTATTCTTATCATCGTGTTTGTGTTATTTCTTTCCTCTTCTTCTGTAAGACCAAGAAAGGTAAGATAGGCGAAAAAAGTGTATTTTTAGTTTTTAACAAATGCATTTTACAGATTGTTATAACGTTATATATATATATATATACAGCAGCATGCAGCAGCAGCGCAGTTAAGGCGCAGCAGCAAGAGTTGGTTATATATATATATGTTGCTATATATATATATATCGTTGTTATTATTATTAGTTATATATATATTATATATATATATATATAGTTATATATTATTATTATATATATATATATATATTATTGTTATTATTATATATATATTATTATTATTATTATATACATATATTATTATATATTACATATATATATATTATTATATTATATTACTACATATGTATATTATTATATATATATATACATATATATATAATATATATATATATATTACATATATAGCGAATATATTATACATGTTACATGTTATATATATATATAAAATATATATATTGTTATATATATATATTATTACATATGGCTAGATACTATCCCTTTTGTTAATACATATATATATATATATACATATATATATTATATATATATATCCATATTATGTTGTTGGCGTCATTGTTACAGCAGCATAGCAGCATATATATTGTTATATACAAGGTTAGTTGCTATTATGTTATTATGTTATATGTTATTATTATATATATATATGCTATATATTAAAGTATATATATATACAAGGTTATATGGTTATTATGATATATTATTAAGTTATTACTACATTATAAATATATACATATACATATATATATATATATATATATATGGAGAGTTAATATTATATATATTACATATTATATATATATACAGTATATATATATATACATATATATATATGTATATTATATATATATTATTGGTTATATATATATATATATATATATTAATATATATATATATATATTAAGTTGTTATTATATATATATATATATTATTGGTTATTATATATATATATATATATAATATATAAGCATATATATATGTATATATATATATATATGTTATTGTTGCTATATGTAAATAAGCATATTATTATTGCATATATGCTGTTATATGTTATGTTATATGGCATATGCGATACATATACATAAGGTTATTGTTGTTATGTTATTAATAGCTATACATAAATATTAAGCGTTGGCTACTATATTATATATTATTACATGGCATATATGCATATATATATATTATATTATTATATTATATATATATTATTATTGG
>JABUQX010011178.1:12500-21395 GCA_015478945.1 Trachelipus rathkii | reverse complement strand
GATGCGAGTGTTAGAATAGTAGAAAAATGTATGTTGAATGGAAGGAGTATAAAACACCGTATAAATAATAAGTAGCAGATTTTATTATTTTATGCACTACCTACTCTATTTGTGAGGTAGTTTTTTTTATTATTATTAGGGATATAATTTTATCCCGGTTTTTTTATGGTGTGTAAAATGGGGCTTATAAGATCTATTGAGTAGCGCTAGGGTATATAAAACATGAATAGTGAGTATGTTGTTTACTATGTGGTATTGTAAATTGGATAGTGAGAATTCATAATGGTCGTGGTATAATGTAAGTATATGATCTATAAGCTTACCGTGTTATTAGTATGGCTATAATCTTAGGTAGCATGTAGTGTGAAGAAGAATAAATAAAATGAGGAATGAACGAATTAGAGGAGTTGGTGGTGTGAAGAAAGGGTAAATGAGAGAATAATGAAAGTATGTTGAGATGTTTGGGTCATGTGGAAGGATGATGTAGTCGTTGGTTAGCGGGTGTTAAGGTGGAGAGTGTGTTTGGGTAACCGACCGGTTGGGAGACGAAAGAGAAGGTGAGTTGTGAACTGAATGTCTGAGGAGGCGAATGTTGAGTTGGGCAGAGGCGAGAATAGAAGGTGCATGATAGAGAGATGGCGGGGTTTTGTATGGGGGCATGGTTGTGCCCCTGGGCCGCGGGAGAACCCTTACAGTGGACGATTTACGCATAGTGAGGGCCGTACGGGTCCATGAGCTCTAGGGGTGTATATTCTGTGCTGTGGACGATTTTCACTAATTAATTGTAAGAGGGGCGGTAAGGCTGGGCTTCTTTTCGAAGTTCTGTCATCACTCATATACTATCTTTTACTTTTCGCGATGGCTTGTACGCGCAACTTAGCCCAAGTCTTGGGAGAAGAGGTAGGTAAAAGAAGAGAAAGAAAGAATATAATATATATATATATATATATATAATTATATATATATATATATATTATATATATATTATATATATATATATACTTATAATCTATATTATTATATTATATATATTAATATTATATATATTAATTATTATAATATTAAAGTGGCGAAAGTCAGTCTCTATTGATGCGGAGCTGACTGACTAGATGAGAATAAAATAAATCGTCTTTTTTTCAAATTTCATTATCTTTTTATATTTTATTATATAATATTATTTTTAATATTATATATATATATATTTATTTATATATATATAATATAATATATATATATATATAATATATATATATATACTATTTAATATATATAGTTGATATTATATATATATATATATTATATATATCAGGGGGCGTTGCGCTTATGCTATGGCGACTATATTTTAACAGGCGCATGGGCGCAACGATTTTAAAAATGGCGGATAAGCAAGGCGCACAGCCAATCTATCTTGCGCTTAGCCGCGCCTATGACAGAAAGAAGCATTTTTTTGTTTACACTTAAGTAGAACTTAAAGCGTGGCAACTTGTATCATTTAAAAACCGTGTAACTATTATATAGATATATATATTAATATTATAATATATTCTATATCTATATTATATATATATATATATATATACTATATATTAATTATATAATTTTTATATTATATATATATATATTATATAATATATATATATATTATATATATATATATATATATATACTATAATATATTTAACTAGTTATTTAGTTTTAACTTACAAATAAATTGGGCAATATGGCTCTTGAAAAATTTCAACTGCTTCGCGCTAGTCGCTGAATCCTGGGGAAACATGGACCACAAGGAATGAGGAGGAAGAAGGACGTGTAGATATTAGTTTTTACGGTGTTTTAAATACAAAAATTAATAATGTGTTTTTACTTCTTATAAGCATGCTTTTAGTTACTGGACTAAGTTTAACTGTTGAAAATAAATTTAACCAACAGTCAGCCGGCGAGAAGCGCAGGTGCAAAGGGAAGGGATAGGCGTGATGGGACAAATATAGGCGTAGGCGCTAGTCGAGGGATAGGGCAGGGACTCAAAATATAGTGCGCGCCAGCTCTGAATATGATATATATATAATATATATATAATATATATATTTATATAGTTATTATAAATGTATTATATATTATTATATATTATGTATATATTATTATATATTATAGTATATATATATATAAATATAATAATATATTATATATATAGTTATATCTATATATATATATATATATTTATATATATATATTATTATATATATAGTATTATTATATACTATATATATTATAATTAAATATATTACTATATATATATTATATATATATTAATTATTATTTAGTATATATATATTATATATATATATATTATATATAATATATATTATATATATGTTATATATTAGTGATGGAGATTACAAAATATTAAAAATCGCATTTTTTTATCAATCGTGATCCTCAATTTTACAAGTATTGCAAAGGTTGTGATTTTTTGAATAATTTAAACCTCAATATATATAATAATTAATTAAATATAATTACTCTCTATCAAAAGAAGTTTAAAATTTTTTTATATATAATTGCATGCTTTAAAACTTATTCGAAATATATAATATATTATATATATATTAATTAGGGAATGTACCGATAGTATCGGTACGGTAGTATCGGCCATTTTGGGGGGTATCGGTATCGGTATCGATTGAAATATCATACACAACAGTATAAAATTATGATGTGTTTCGAGTATTTGACAGAATATTGTCGAATGTAGTATAGGTTATGTTTTTTACTCTGAGCTCCTATAATTAGATTTTTAAGCGTTTTCTCCAACTTGGGGGGCTTTAGGAATCATTTTACTATTTGGAAGCCTTATTATATTATACTTTATCTCACTTTTTAGTTGATCAATATTTTTTTTTTTTTTATTTTTTTTTTTTTTTTGTACGCATTTCGTGAGGCGTGTGATGGCGAGGGTTTTTATTACTTTCTGATTATTCATATTTGTGATATTTCCTTGTATATAGGGTTTTAGCTGTTTCACAGAATTTCAGTTTTATATTTAGGCTTTAGCGTACGAATCGTATTTTTCTTATTTTTCTCTTGGTTTTTGTCTTTTTTTTTTTTTTTTTCTTTTTTTTTTTTTTTTTTTTTTTTTTTTTTTTTTTTTTTTTGTTGTGGGTGATTTGTGTAGTGTGGTGTATGATAGCCAGATTGTGCACAGCGCGTGGCTTTCTTTTGACATTACCAACATCAAAGCCTAAGATTTTAAACTCTGTATAGTTGAAAATACTTGAAAATCTAACCTTAATTTTATGCTCTTGTCTGAGACCACAGATGGCTAAGATGTAACCTTCACTCGTTGTAATATATCCACGTATAATTATGTTTATAATTCGCTGAGGGTGAATATGTGCTATGTAAAACTCCTTAAGCACGTTCGAGATCGAATTCTAACGTTTCGATGTTCTGTGCTTAAAATTTTTCTCCCTACTACTACTATCTTATGCTTCTGCTACTGTTCTCTAACAGAACAGATTTTCATTGTCTTTTTTGATTACTAGCATTATTACGGATGTTATCTATTTCATCTCAATACTGAGTGTCTCTATATAGGGGATTTATGTCACACAACACTGAATTGTTGGTTCCTCTCTACTGTTGAGTTGGGAGGAAGCCGAATCATTCAGTATTTCTCAACGATCTGGAGAACTAATTAACGAACTACACCATTCCGATCGCGCAACGATTCTTGGACATCCTGTCGCTATATGTTTCACCTAGTCTTCTTCTTATACAACTTAGCTCTATGGTAATCTGAACCACCTTATATTCTTATTTTAATACTTTCTCTCCAATCTCATTCTAGCTATGAGGTTTTTCTGGCACTTTGATCGGGCCGATTGGGGGGCATTGGGTTGTTTTTTGGCTAACTACAATTGAGTGAATGTTTGTCTGAGACGCTTCAGCTTCTGCCGATAAGTGGGAGCTGTAATCGTTGGGATGAGCAGGTTGATCCTTCTTGGACTAATCTTTTTCTTCATAAATCATGGTTCGATCGTGCTTGTTATCTCTGGGCCGTTCATGATAGAGAGAGACAGCGCTTATCATGGGGGGAAAAATTCTCGTTCTATTCTCATCTTCCAATTTTTATTCAGCTAGAATCGTTGCAGGGTATCTTCGACCAAAGCGGACTTTCAGTAAACGAAAGTGCGCTGACGACTCTTGGTTCTCCTACTGGCAAATCTCTCTGGCCTTTTGCCAAAACATCTCTAATGAATTTATAAATACCTTCCACCTTTTTCGCTCTGATATTCTGTGTGTTTATATCAAAAACTGAAAGGCCAATATATCTTTGCCTCGCTATTTTCTCCTATTAACTGGACGATTTCTGGCATTCTTTTCTCTCCTTATCTCTCTCAGTTGTCCTCATTGCTTAACTGTAATACTCATTGCTCGGGTGCATTGGGCCCTGAATCTATGACGTTAGGAAGGCGGGTGGCCAGGATAGCATTCCTCTCCGAGTTTTGGGAAGTGTGCTTCCGTGGTGACATCGCCCGTCGTTCTATAATTCTCTATGCTGGAATACTAACATTCCTCAGTGGTTGGAACGCGCATATGTCAACTATTCGAAAAAGGACGCTGCTCTGAATCCTCTAACTATGCCCTATAGCTTGATGTATGTCTTTCTAAATCTTTGTAACTTCTCAGTCTCATTTAATTCATCTGGAATTCTTTCCTTCTTTGCGATTGACAGTATTTATTCGGCCCCAGCACTTATTTACGTAAAGAAAACATTTACCAGATTTATGGTTTTCCGCTTAGGAACTACGAAGACTTGGTGGTGGCGCTTACATATCCAAAGCATTTGTACCGGGTATGCACGGGTGTCACTGCTCTCCTCCTTTGGGTTTCTTCTTCTCTTTGCTTACTTATGTCTAGCTTTTTTCAAATCGCTCATGTCGGATGTTGTTGATGGGGCGACTTCTTTTTGTCGTAGTAGGGTGTTCATTCAGGTTTTGTTTTATTCTACTTTATTCTGTTTTTCATCAATGATCTTCAACCTGCAAATCTAACTCTATCCACTCAATGCCGATGACTCGACCCTTCATTTTCAACTCATTTCAATTTCTCTGTTTTACTTTGATAATTGCCTTTCGTCTTAATCTTTACGATTCTATTCTCGCTGATCTGGAATAGAATTTTCAGGGTTGGGTCGTCTCAAGCTTGTGATTTAATTCTTTAAAACCTAACTTCTACAATTGCCCTCTAAGAAACCTAATTTTATCTTTTCGAGGGTTCTATCGTCTTCCTGTTGAGATATAGCATACCTTATGTCATTAAATGAAACAAAAAATGTATTTGGATAACTCAATCACATCGGTGTTGCTAGGGCGGCTCAAAGAAACTGGGAAGTTCTGTTTAGCTGCGAGACTTTTTTTCGTCCTCTTCGTTCTGCCAGTATCAAGGTCTCATTCGTTTGTATGGGTCTGTCTTATCTGGGAGGCTCTTGGTTTCACCACCCGGCCTTTGGATAGGGTCAGTCACAAGGCCAAAAGGTTTTAAATTGTCCTGTATTGTTCTAGTTACACTTGACTCTATTATTTGATGCGGCGAGATGTTGGTGCTTCTTCCCCTTTCTATAAGGTCTGTAGAGGCAGTGCTCGAGAACTCTTCCACGCGTACGCACTTTAGGCTCGTAGCACAAGGGGTGCTGATGTCGGCCAATGAGGTTTTGTGTTTATATTAGTTCAAGACTAGTTGCTGCAGTGCTTCTTATCTGTTCCTGCCACTCTGTTCTGATGGAATTTTCTGTCCATCATCTGTGTTCCCTACTCATTTTAATCTCCCTCCTTTAAAGACTGCGTTTGTCACTTGTAATTTGCGTTATAGATGAATTTTGAGGCGTTCACAACCCTATCTTGAATAGGGGTTTGCCGTGACAGTCGGTGACATGTAAAAAAATATAAAAAAGGTTTACTACTGGATTTCCTTAGCTGCTGACCACAAGAATTGATCTCCGACGGTGAATCATTCTAGGAATGCATTGTATAGCATACAGGGGACTTGCTCGTTGACAAAAAAACAAAAAAGATTACAGAAGTGGAGTGCCTATATCTGCAACTTGGGCTCTCTATTTTGAGTAGTGGCCTGTGCAGATTAAACGCTAATAAAGATTGAGGATTTGGGGATATGGTCATGACTTTTTATAGCTTCTATGGCGAAATTGCATTGATATTCATTCAGTAAGGAATCACACAGGACCCATCGTAAAAGATGAAGAGCAGTCAGCAAGGAGCGCAAGATAATTCAATTTTGCATCTGTGAAAGAGGAGTGGGCTCTAGCGAAAACATGGGATGCGCCTACAGAGAGAATCTTTCATACGTGAGCTGAAATGGCCAGGTTTATTATTATAGTGGCTTGCAAGCAATAATTTATAGAGCACACTTCATGCAGTCCGGAGCAAAGTATTATAGTGTAAGGGAATTGTAAAGCCCCAAAGGAAGGCTTCGCCAGATACTAGTGAAAGCTTAATGTGTTTACAACAATGCTGCATGTTTTGAAATTTGAGTATTGAATGATATTATCTTTATCTTAAAGGAGTTTTTATTAATGTCATTTTGAGTAATAGCGGTTTTTTTTATTTTATCGTTTCAGCTGATTAATTGAGGCCTTTTCTTTCATTATTTTTATTCTTTATGTATACACTAGTTAGATCTTCTTGTTAATTGTAGATACATGTGAAAAATAAAAGCTAGTAGTTAAACTTTGTTAATATATGTGGAAAATGGAAATGAAAATATTTTTTTGAATATAACACAAACTAAAAAGTTATTACGTTAAATTAGCTTTCAATTCTAACAATTACTATTATATATTTATAAAATGAATATACTTGGGCACAAATGTAATATAAATGACTAAGTATTGGTTTGTACAGGGAAGCAATCTTGAGTTGCCTTAATAAACAAATGTTCTATCTATTACTGTGGTATTTATTATAATCATTAGTTGGTATTGTCTTTCTGGTATCGGTACATCCCTAAATATACTATATATATATATATATATTATATATATTTATATATATATATATATTTATTATAATTTATATATATATTATTATTATATATTATATAATCTATATATTTATAAATAGTATATATTATATTTATTTTATATATATATATCTTATATATATTATATATATATATTATATATATAATATATAATATATATATATACCATTTTGCTTATGGTATGTATGACATTTCCAGTGACTAATAGTTCGCTTTCTGTTCTGCGTCTATCCTCATCATCTCCGACGACCTTTCTCTACATATTATATAACACCTTTAACTATCCAACGCCTCTTCTAGTACAACTCTTACAGACATCCTTCACGTTTATTAATGTGTGGGGATAAAATATTGCCTAATAGTATGCCATGCGTGTCGTAGAGGCGACTAAGGGACGGTGTAGTTAGGTTGGCTGCATACCACTTATTTTGACCAGGCATAAGACTAATGATGCCTCGGAGAAGTCGCTGATAGCGTAAGGGACTTACTATCTTTCGGCGAAATGTAATGAAATCGATGGGTTACATGGATCATCAGCAGAGATGTTGGGGACAAGAGGAAGAGCGAAGTGTTGAATTGTATTAGAAGGGAAAGTTTGTTTGCTATCGCTGTGAATCTGACAAAGATGTCAGGAACGGTGAAAATGGGTGGGTTTTGTGTGAAATGTGTTTGTGTTGTTGGTGTGGAAAGAAATGAGAGAGGGGATAGGGGAAAGTCTTGAGAGTGACTTGTATAGGGGTATGGTAGATATTCGTGGGTGTGTGAGTATAGTATCTAGGTTTTTTAAGTTTTGAAAAGGTCAAAATTTGTGTGGTTGCACAAATGTCTATCTGAGGGTAATGTTGAAGAGTGCATTGTTCTGGGATAAATCGAATGATGTTTTGGTAGGGTGGATTAGGATTTAGTTTCAAGTTTGCAATAGCTTGCCCACCCAATTGATCTTTTTTACGTTGTCACACACACTCACGGGCAGACTTATTCACAAGGAGTGGGTGTAGTACTCTCAAAAGTTCCCCCTCTAGCATTACGCATATAAGTACAGACGGAGGCTTTAAGTGGAAGATTAATTAGCAAGTGAAATACACAAGAAGATGGAGAAGAAAGGTGGGAAAGAATAGCGCCACAGCGAACTGCGGAGTTAACCAATGTCACACTAAATCGTTCTGCAGATACAGCAACCTTGTGCTGAGGGCGTCGTCAGGTGGTGGTAGCGAGTGATAACGCCTCGCGCCCTGCCGTGCGGGTACCTTATAGGATGAGAAAGCACAGTATCGGCGCAATAGATAAAAGGTCAGTAAAACTGGATACAGAATATTTTGATAAGCTTTTGCCTTTGACTCGACCTGTCTAAAAGCCGGTTGAAACACCAGAGCCCCCCCATATATGAGAGCAGTTGACTCATACATGGGCGGATGAGACCCTTGTATAGGTGGAGCAACTGAGAAGAGGAAAAACAGTCGTTCGCGTATAACGAATTCCGGTTGTTTTGAGGCCGCCCAGCACCGTTTGTGTGTGAAGGTTTTTCCAAGACGATTTTTTTGTTTTGTTAAGGCAAGGTGTTTATTGTGTCCACAGGAATGAGACGAGAGAACGTCAAAAGATAGGAAGTTAGGATGTTTTTGGAGAGGAATGCTAGAGCTGTTTTTAAAGAATTAGCATTTCACAAGGTTGAGATGACCCCATCCGGAATTTATTGGCAAACGAGAATAGAATTGAAATTAAGACTAGAGCAATTTAGAAGTAATGAGTTGAATAATAAAGGGTCGAGTCACGGTATATGAGTGGTAGAGTTAGAGGTGCCGTAAGAAAGATATTATGAAAGTGGATAAAAGTTGG
>JABUQX010011177.1:27500-33954 GCA_015478945.1 Trachelipus rathkii | reverse complement strand
AGGGGCTCGAGCCGATTTGGCAGGGGGGACCGTCATCACCTTAGAGGGGGCCGAAGAGAACCCTGACTCCCTGAATCTATGCATCTACTCTAGGGGCATTCGTAGTTTTAATTTTCATAAAAACGATTTAACAAATATAATAAGCTTTGTACCTGCTGATTTCCAAATAGTGTAAATTAGTTTTTCGTGTAAGTTCTAAATAACTTTGAGAGAATAAACTCTCCTGGCCCTTTTATGGAATTATGGCTATATATATTTAGAATGGTAATTATATATATATAATTATATAATTTATATAGATTTGAAAAAAAACGGTTTTTTTTAAATTTGGTTTTTTTTGAAAAAAAAAAAACACGTTTTTTTTTTTTAAAAACAAAAAATGTTTTTTTTGTTTTTTTAAAATTTAACCTCTTTTTATGTATATTAAAAGATGTTTAATTTATACAGTTAAGTACCAAATAACCTTTCTAGGCCTAAAATATTGACTATTAATTACAGGATTTTAAATATTACAGTATATATATATTATATATAATATATATATATTAATATATATATATATATTATATATATTATATATATAATATTATATATATTAATAATATAATCCAAAAAAAAGGATGGGTATAACAAGGGTGGTTTTTGGTGTTTTCAGGGCGAGGAAAATGAGAATTGTAGGCAGGTGATTGATTTCTGGTGAGGGGAAGAGGTATTGTGTGTAAAGTAAATAACTTTCTTTTAAACACAAGAGTATTCTAGGAAGTTATACTAGAGTTGGTGTAGGTTAGAGATGGTTGCAGTGAAAAGTATGATTGATTTTGTGTTGGTGGAAAAGGAAGAAGATGTTGAAATATTATTGGATGTTAAATCTGTGAGTGAGGGGTTTAGGAATGGGATATCGGATCATTATGTTCTATATAAAAAAACTAATTATGGGGACTTGGATGGAGAGGAAGTGATAAGGAAAAGGAAGTGGGTAAAATAAGGAGTGGAAGTTTAGTGAACAAGTAATAAGGATAGTATTGTAAGAAAACGCTCGCAAGTAAATCCGGTTTTTGATTGTGAAACATAGTTGAAAACTGAATAAAAATTCGGGAAAGCAAAATGAAGGAAAGCAAATTGTTAAGGCAGTGCAAAAGAGGTATGTTGGTTGTGGCTAAAGTAGGAAGTAAGAAGGGATAACAAATGAGAGTGGTGGAAAATTTAAAAAGTGATTGGCAAGCGGGTTAAAAGAAAAAAAGAAAAAGCGTGATTTGAAGATTATAAAAACAAAAAATGATTGAAGTTTCAAAAGAAAAGATGCTTGGAATTTATAAAAGGAGGAAAAAAGAAATGCTAAAGATGCGCAAAACATAAAGAGGAAAAGAAAGAGATAAAATAAACCATTTGGAAGGTTTTTGGAAATGGGGGACATACCAAGGGAATAGGAAAGCTCTTCTGGAAGAAGAGGCGAAGTCGTTAGGAATTAGAATTAAAGGGGGGAAACTGCTTTAGAAAAATTGAAATTAGGATTGGTGGTGTTTGTAATGGATGAAATGGGAAATGTTGGAGTGCAGTGGGAAAAGAAAACAGCTTGGAAAAAATCTGTATTAATAAATTGGGCAGTAATGATGAGGCGATAATGGACTCTTTGTGTGTTGTGTTTTATGTACAAGAAGAATTAGTTTAATTTGGGGATTAGGTTTTAGCAAAAGAGGAGGAAATGGGTTAGGAGTGAGAAACGTTTAAAGAAAGTAAATCTGCAGAATAGATTGGAAAATTAACTGGCTGGGAAATGATTTCAAGAAACGGAGGCAAGATGGTGATTGATTGATTTCTTGAATTGTGTTAATAAAAAGCTTAATATGGAGGTATAGTTTCGAGGAGAATTGGAGGAAGAAGCAGTAATAGGACTTATATAAAGGGTAAGGGGAAGATAAAGGGAAAACTTGTTTTTAGAAAATTATAGGTTATAGTTTTATTTGAAGTTGTGTAAGGGGAAAGATATATGGGCTGGTGTTTTTGGTCGAAAGGATAGTCCGCCGATGTGACTTGAAGAACTTTGATTGGTGAAGAAAACAAGCGTGCTATTTTAGCAGTAAGAGTGAGAATAGCCGCTGCGTCAGCCGTTAGTAATTTTAAAAGAAAGTAAACGGAGAAAGAGGAAGAAATAAATTGTATTTAGGTTTATGGATTTTGCCAGGCAGGGGTATGATTAGGTTAATTTATGGAAGGTCATTATGGGGCAGTGTTTGGGATTATTTAAGTGTTGGTTGATTTTAGGCTGCTGAATGGAAATCAAAAAGTAATGTATTATGACGATAGGTGAGGCGCGTGTGTAAGAACTAAAATGGTGTCAAAAAAGTGATTGGTTAGGAATTTAATAAGCGGAAAGTGAGGCAGGGTTGTTTATGTTTTCCTTGTTATTCAATTTGTTGATTTGGGGTTATGAAAAGAATTCGAAGGGTGGGGCGTGACAGGAAATGGTGTTAGAATGATGGAGGATGAAAGAGAGTGGAGTGTGCTACCATATATTTACGGTGAATTTGGTTTTGTGTGGCGAATTCTGAAGAGTTGAGAGGATTGGTAGAGAAAGATTTGGGGCAGGTTGTGTAAAAAGGAGGGTTTTGAAAAGTAAAAACGGTAGATAAAGAGGTAGGTTATGGTTTGTGAGTTGAGGACAGTTCCTTCAGTGTGAAGTTATTTTAGATTGGTTTGAAGCAAAAGCTGGAAAAAACAAGTGTTCCAGAGTTAAAAATATTTTGTACATGTAGGGGTGTGAAAAAAAACGATTTTTGTAATTTGATTTTATTGTTTAAATAGAAAGACCTATGTTTTTTTTTTTAAAACAAAATTGTTTTTTTTTGTTTTTTTTTTAAATACCTCTTTTTAGGTATATTAAAGATGTTTTAAAAAATTATACAAGTAGTACCCAAACCTTTTCTAAGGCCTAAATAATTGAACTATTAATTACAGTTTTAACATATACCAGTATTATTATATATTATATACTATATATATATATAAATATATATATATATATATATATATATAAAATATATATAATATATATTCTATATATATATATACTTATAAGACTTATATATATATATTTGTATATAATATATATATATATATATATATAATATTATATATATAATATCTATATATATATATATATATATAATATATATATATATAATATATATATATATATATATATATATTAATATATATATAAATTAATATATATATATATTATAATTCCAAAAAAAGGATGGTAAAACAGGTGTTTTTGGGTGTTTCAGGAGAAAAAATGAAATGGTAGGGCAGGTGATGTTCTGTTTGGAGGGGAGAGGTATGTGTGTAAGTAATACTTTCTTAAACAACAAGAGTATCCTAAAGTTATACTAGAGTTGGTGTAGGAGAGATGGTATCGAAGTGAAAAAAAGTATGATTGATTTTTTGTGGTTGGGAAGAAGGGAGGATTGTTGGAAATATTGTATGATGTTAAATCAGTGAGGGTTTAGGAATTGGGATTATCGGGATCATTATTGTTTCTATGTTAAAAACTAAGGGAAAGTGGGGGACTGGATGAGAAGGAAGGTTGATACGAAAAAAGGGGATGGGTAAAATTAAAGAGTAAGGAGTTTAAGTGAACAAAGGTTAAAATAAGGATAAGTATGTTAAGGAACGCTCGCAAGTAAATCCGTTGAATGTGGAGGTTGAAAACTGAATAAATCTGGAGCAAATGAAGGAAGCAATGTTTTTAGCAGTGCAAAAAAGAAAGTATGTGGGGTGCTAAAAGTTAGAAGTAAGGAATGATAAAACTGAGTTGGTGAAAAATGAAGAGGTGATCTTGCCAAGCGGTAAAAGTAAAAAAAAGAAGCGTGATTGAATGTAACTAAAAAGCAAAATGATTGAAGTTTCAAAAGGAAAGAGTGCTTTGGAAATTATATTAAGGAGGAAAAAAAAGGAATGCCTAAAAGATTGCATAAAACATAAGAGAAAAAGAAGAAGGTTTTAAATCTTGAAACAGTTGGAAGGAGGATGAAGGGAAACAAGGGAATAGGGAAGCTCTTCTGGAAGGGAAGAGCGGGGAAAAAGGTTAAGGAAAAATTAGAATAAGGGGGGAACCTGCGCCTTAGGAATAATGAATAGGCGAATGGTTGTTTTTGAACTGATGAAAATGGATGTGGAGTGCAGTGTGGAAAGAACACTTTTGAAAACTGTATAATATTGGCAGTAATGATTGAGGCGATAATGACCTTCTGTGTGTGTTTGATGGTTACAAAGAAGAAATAGTAATTTGGGATGAGGTTTAAGTGTAGCAAAAGAGGGGAGGAAATGGGTAGGAGTGGGAGAAAGTTAAAAGTTAATGGTAAAATCTGCAAGATTATAGATGAAATTACTGGTTGAAATGATCAAGAACGGAGGCAGAGGTGATTTGATTGGATCTTTGAAGTTGGTAATTAAAAGCTATATGGAGGGTATAGTTCGAAGGGATTGGAGAGAGAGCAGTAATAGTACCTTATATAAGGGGTAAGGGGAGATAAAGGGGAACTTTGTAAAGAAATTATTAGGGTATTTAGTTTATTGAATGTTGTTATAGGAAAAATATATGCTGGTGTTTTGTCGAAAGAGTGCGCCGAGTGACTGAAGACTGATTGGTGAAGAACAAGTGCGTTTAGGAGTAGTTAGAGGATGTGTGAATCAAATCTTTACATTGAGGCAAATGATAGAGAAAATGAGGGGGAAGAGAAGAAGATAAAATTGTATTTAAGGTTTATGGAATTTGCAAGCAGGGTACTATGATAGGATTAATAGGAAGGTTCTATGGCAGGTGTTAGTTATATATAGGTTGGTGATAGGCTTCTGAATGGAAATATCAAAAGTATGTTATGACGATAGTGAGGCCGTGTTAAAGAATAAAAGATGGGTTTTTTCAAAAGTTGATGGGGTTTAAGTATTAAATAGGCGAGTGAGGGCAAGGGTTGTGTTATGTTCGTCCGTTGGTTATTTCCATTTGTTGAAGGGGGTTATAGAAAAGAAATTGAAAAGGTGAGGCGTGACAGGAAATGGTGTTAGAATTGGGATGGAGATGAGTGGAGGGTGCCTTAACCATATTTACATGAGGATTGATTTGGTTTTGTGTGTCGGGAATCTTGAAGAGTTTTGAGAGGGATTGGTAGAGAAGATTGGGGCAGTGGTGTGTGAGAAGGGAGGGTTTGAAAAGTAAAACGTAGATAAGAGTTAGGTTTAGGTTGTGAGTAGAGGACAGCCTTCAGTGTTGAAGTATTTAAGGATGGTGGAAGCAGCATGGAAAACAAGTGTCACAGTTAAAATATTTTAGGTAACTGTTGATGAGAAGGGAAACGGATGATGCAGGAGAGAGAGTTATAGGAAAGTTGTGAATGGTATGTGAAGGTTGGTGGGTGCAATTATTTCGTTGGTGAATGTAAAGGGGACTAAGTCTTTTCTGCGCTAGGGTCTTAACATGACGGTATGTTTTTACCTGTGTATTGATAGTAGTGAGAACTATGGTTCTGGATAAAGAGTATAGATCTAAGAGTTCAATGTTGTTAAGATGGGACAAATCTTAGGGGGGCATGCTAGGTTGTGAGAAGAATTGATAAAAATGAGGAATGAACACATATTAGAGAGTTTGTGGTGTGAAGAAAGGGTAAACGAAGAATAAATGAAAGTATGGTGAGAGGGTTTTGGGTCATGTGGGAAAAGGATGGAATGATAGGTCAGTTTTTAAAGCAGGATTGTTATAGTGGCGGATGTATTTGAAAAAACGACGGGCTAGGTGAGATTCGAAGAAAAAAGTGGATTTTTGAGTCCAGTAAAACGAATGGGTTCTTGAAGAGAGGAAATGTGAGTTTGGCAGAGGCAGAGGCGAGAAGAAAGCATAATAGGAGAGAATGGCGGGTTTTGTGACGGGGGATTGTTGTGGCCCACCGGGATCAAGGAATGAAAAACCCTTACACTGATGAGTTTACCCATAGTGAGGTCCCATCGCAGTCCCGTGAAGCTATTGGGTGGATTTTTTCTGACTTGCGCGAGTCTTACTAATAATGGAACAGAGGGGGGGGGTTAAGGCTGGCTTTCTTTTCGACTTTTGTCATATTTTTCTTCTACTTTTTTTTCTCTTTTCTGATGCTTGTTACGCACCTTACACCAAACCCCAGTCTTGGGAGAAAAAGGTAGATGAAGGAAAATTATAGTATATATATATTATATATATAATATATATATATAATTATAATATATATATATATTATATATATATATATATATATAATAATATTATATATATATATATATATTATAGTATACCGTATAATATTTATATATTATATATATATATATTATATATATAATATATAATATATTATATATATATATATATATATATATAATTATAATATATATATATATTATATATAAATAAGTATAATTAATTTAATAA
>JABUQX010011177.1:0-22500 GCA_015478945.1 Trachelipus rathkii | reverse complement strand
AAATTCCTGTGCGAAGATTATTAAAATCTGAGAATAACTGATTCAAAAAACTAATTTAGCAAATCTACACTATTAGCCTTACTTAATATATATAATAATTATAAATTTTATAAGTAGCAACTTTTAATAATGTCATAGGTGACCTAACTAAATTATTTTATTAATCACTCGTAAAACAATTTAATTTTAGTAGATTAAATATGAAATTAATAAAGTTAGAATCTTTAAAGAGTTGATCTGCACATTGAATCACCATGTAAGTTGTTGTGTTTGGTAATTATAATATAGGTTCAAAAATTAATTTGACTTTCAGAACGATATTATTTAGCACACTGTTCTTTATATTTTATACATTGTTTTATCATATTTTGAAGACCATTATATCTTATACTATCTTTTCGGAATATAATATTTACATCTACCTTTCTTTGCAAATTATAGTATTATAGTCTAATTTAAGTAGAACTTGCACTTTATATATGATATTATTAATCAATTTTAGTTTATTTAAAATAATGCATATTAATAAAAAACAAATACAACTTTTTCACGAAACGATGGTTCACACAAGTACTAACCTATCAGGCCTTTGTTTTTTTATTTTATTTTATATTTTATTTATTTTATATATCATAGAAAAGGAAGGCGCCGCGTATAGCATACTGCGCCTTGAGCTCAACTATTGGTTAAAATATTTAACAGCAATAATATATTGAATAACGTTTCTACTAAAAATTAAGTATATTATATAATTTTATCACCAAAATTAGTTAGGGGTTACACAAATAAATTAATTAATTATTTTAACTAAATAAATATATAGAAATTTGTTAAATTATTATATACAAATATTTTACAATACTCTCACCTAAGAGAGAGATTTAGTTTAGCCATTTGAGAGGTCACTACAATGACTGATTGAGTTAAAATGAATAATTCAATAACGTTTATTATTCGAGACTTAATAAGCTTAGTCACATTCTGATAGCGAGCTCGCGGCACTTGAACGATTTAGGTCTACCAACTACGTGTCAGGTTCCGAAGTCATCAGCTGGCAGAGTTAATTGTATGGACGTATATCCTGTTATTATTAAGTAAAGATCACTACTGTATCTTTATTGTATGAGCAATTATGCTCTATATATGGATAAGTATAATTATTATAATTTGAAAGATATATAAATTAATTTATATGTCGCATATAACATTGTTTTAACTTTAAACAGTTCTTATTTGCGATCTGTTTTAAGCTCATTGTCATAGAGGAATCCAAAATACTCTTCGTATTGTTAAAGAAGGGACGAGGTACTTCAAATGGGAATTTATAGAGCATCTTATAATATAATAATAGAGGTATTCATTACTACTGTAAGTAATTTTTAATTTTCCCAAGAGATATTTTGGAGATATATATCAGTCCATTATAGCTGTCACCTTAGAGATCTAATGGTAGTATCTTCATTTAATCAATATAAGTGTTGTTAAACTTGAGATTTAATAATAATTGTACCTATTGAGTATCCAAGAGTGCTATTCATAAAGACCTGTCAGGCTCCTAGACATTCTACTTTACAATTATGCATCCTTATTAATATAGAGAAGCTAAACAATTTCATATATCGTATATGAATGAAGTTAGGACGTTATGGTTTCAAGATCACTACGCTTCTGATCTTATATGTGAGAGAGGCCTGCTGTAAGAGAGGAGCGAGGTTATAAAGACTAAAAGTTATATGTTAAATATATAGTTTCAGAAATATAATTTAACCTCTCCTACCAATCAACTTATATAGAGTCTATACTTACAACTTTCAAAAGTAGCTAGTTTATTATGTACGGCTCATTATAAAAATAAAGATCACCTCCAACCATAGTTACATTGAATAAAAATACAGTGGTGAATTAACGAATATCTTATATTAGTTATTTTGAGATTACTATCCCATGAATTCCATTGGATCCACCAGAGCTCCACTAGTAACAAGTAATGTTCCTGCCCCTTTTTCAAGTAATGTTATTGCGTTATCAGGTAAAGGAACTTCACTGGGATGGTATAATATATACCTATATAGTAGATACAAAACTATTATGAGAAAAGCTAGTTATAAAATAAAATTTGTCACTAACCCATGTCAAAGGGACTAGTATCTTAATAGAATTTGAATACTTTACATATAAACCAATATGAATAATAGGATATAAACTAATCTTGTTATCCTAGTTTATACCTGAGTACTATCATTAAGATCACAAATAATATATGAACCAAGTAAATGAGTCAATATGCTGTAATATTTATAATGGCATACTAAATTCATATGATGTTTAGGGATGTCAGTGCACTTACTGCTCTATATTGTGATTTTTTCATCATTGTGAATTTATTTTGCATTAAGAATTAACACACTGTAATTTAAAGTAAAGACTTGTTTAATATGCTATGGGCGAGCTGTGGAGAATCCAGAAAACCTTGAGAGTTCTAATATTATATCATTATAAAATGGCACTTAGATATAGTGGTAATCTTAGTATCACCAAACTCATGTGGGCAAATTATTCTATGGAGTCCTTTGTGACACTTATTATGAGTAAAGCGATAGTGTGTATAATGGCTGCGATGTACACAATACTTTGACAATTTAGGACCATGCTAGTCATTTGTGATATATATATGAGAATTAAAGTTTATGATAACATATATTAATAATATCTAGCCAGCAAAAAAACTATTGATCTACAAAAATGTCACTGCGCAAACCATCACACAAAATATAATATTTAAGTGTAATTATATCGATAGTTATAGCGTTATTGCAGTGCACCATCGTCCTTATAGTCTTTTTTAGAGATTATATACCGATTATTACAAACACTTTCAATATATCTACATATAAGATAATATTGAATGTAATAATTAACTGTAACTGTATATTGTTAGATCCACTCATAATATATATAAGAGCTTTTAAGTGCAATGAGTCATCTATTAGTAATTAATAGCTATATGAAAAACATGTAATAGACTAAAACACACAAGAATAACTAGTTATGCAATATTATTAATTATAGTATTCACTAAGGTAACAAATATTATATTATGTTAGCTCACTAACACCAGGCTTGCATCATGCATGTGAGTGAAAGTCTTTATATTTTAATATACATTGCACTTTTGCCCTAATGGGAATTTAAATGTAGAACCAAAAGAATATAGGGTCATTGTTCATAATAAGCATGTTTTTGGTATATTGAATAAAGCATTGGCAACTTCAGTATTTAGCTCTGGTGGCGATAAGTGTAGGATGATTATGATTTTGATAAGCCACTCTGGGTATCCTATTCGTCTCCCGAGTTGGTTTTTTTCCTCTTATTTTTATTATAAAATTTTTCTAAAACAGTTATTAGTTAATAAAGTTAATATACCACTCTGTCTATTATTATTAAGGACATCGTTAGAGGGGGATTTTATTGAAGCAGTTTAAATAGTTAAATAGTTTTAGATCTTATATTATTTACTTCTGATGTCATCACACCAAAGTGAAAACATTTATTTTAATACTATCTTAGGTTTAATAATCATAACCTTCAACCTTGAGTCCTTATGGTCAGCTCTTTATTCAAATAATAGCCACAATTAAGTATAACTTTACTTATGTATGTAGTCCACACCTATATATTTACATATTCCAATAAATTGATGTTAAAATATATAGAAAATCTAAAATTAGTGGATATGCATTTTAAAGCTAAAAGTGACTCCTATATATATAATTGATCTATATATTATTAGATGTTTGGAAATATATCATATATTATATTATGGATCCCTCTATTATATATTAACATGGTTATGGTTATTTATCTATTTTATGGCCTTATTGGACAAAACAATAGGATTATTATTATTTTTATTCATTCAAAATTTATGAACTCATTATTATTATTGCAACAAACCCATTAATCATATTATCATGCAGAAATCTGTTCTATCAAATAATTATTATCTCTAGTTATCATTATAAATGGATATTATCACTTTATCATTACATTCAATCTATTAGAACTGTATGGAAACTATCATCTTATGATTACTCATTTCCATTTAACATCCTCCTTCAGTTTATACACTACCATTCAGTTACAAAACAATATTCCTCCAGGTTAATTTTTCATCCCATTCTTTATTTTAGCTTCCCAACACTTCTCATTACTACATTCCCTCATTACGGTAATAGATTGTATAAGGAATCTAATAGAGGATCAAACAACTTGGAAGTTTCAGAAAGGTATCACTGTCGCTTATATGTACTTAACACAGCTCACTATATAATACTATATCATTATATAGACAGACACATGCATAAGGAATCTTTCTATTATACTAATTGACAAATTTATTACCACCCTATTTACTTTTTACTAATACTCATTTTATTTTTCAAGACTCCGACATAGTACATATATATCATCCATATTCTCATATAATATATCAGTATATAATATATCTCACACTAAACGTCATGTATATACACAATTAATCATATTTACCAAGAGCGAGTCACAAACCCATCACCTACCTGGTTCCATTCACTTTCAAAAGTATAATGATAGGTACATATATAAACTTTTTCCAATTCCTTTGCAATTATTGCCTGTAAATAATCAGGTATTATGTAACTATTCCAAAAAAATTAAGATAGTACGAAGGAGTAATCGAAGAGGATGAGACGAGCTAGCATGAGAGAGGGGAGAAACTGATATTGATGTTATACAGTGATGAGATGTATCATCTATAGAGAAGAGAGAATGAGGAGAATGGAGAAGTTGTTAGAACCGAACAGGTAAAGTATGTTAAACACTGAGAAGAAGATTAGAGTAGAGATGAAGATCAGCAGTACTGAATGAGACCCAAAGAACAGGAAAAATTTGGAGTAGATATGTATACGTCATTAATTGCACTGAGTACTCTTATTTGAGGAATAAGAGACATTAACAAAGGCTTGTGTATATATGTCACTGATAAAGGACTAATACATAATTAGATAGTTACTAAAATTAAGCAATATAAAGTAAATGTTAAATGAGTACTACACAGTAAATTATACCTCAAAGAAGTAAGCCTAGATTGTAAGGAGTGTTCGTGACTTTTTAGATATTTTTTTAATAGATGCTAAATTAAAGAAGAGTTTCTAGAAATACTTAGTATGTGAATCTGCCTCCTAACTTCTTATATTATGGGCGATCTGTAAGGTATGACACATAATAATATCAAAGGAATGCACAAGTCTCTTAAATGTGTAGGAATTATTTACAATTCAATTACTTCATTATACTTAACGGGTCCGAGCAAGACGAAAACCATTAAGTCACCATATGGCAAAAATAGTTGAGAAAAAATATTATTAATAGAATAAGCCCTATCAACAGTTCTCTTTTTGCTTAAGAGAAGAATAGACTCTATTTAATACTCTCAAAGAAATATCAAAATTTGAAGCAAGACATTTTATTCTTCTATCTCTTCTATCCCGCAAAGAAAGTCTCTGGAAGCATATACTAAGGCATACACCCTGAAATGGGAAGAGAATATAGATCATTATGCACTAGATACAAATAGGTTTTATATTCAAGGATCTCATCAATATAAGAGGATCTAGATGTATGCTAATTTGACCTCATGATTAGGTAGGAAAATCTCAAGAGCACACTCTCGCATAGGACTAAGATAGAAATACGATAGATAGATAGATAGATAGATAACACAATATTAAGTCCAGTGTCATACTTTACGCAGAATTCATCAATGAGAATTATTGAATCTAATAGGAGTGATAAGAATAGATAGATTAGATAAACTGTTTAATAGGTAAGAATTTAGAGAAATCATAAATTTACAAGGTGTTTCATTTACCCTAAAGCAGACTCCTCCTTCACTTCTGAGTCAATGAGGAGATTGCTATAAGTAATTCATATCAGATATGATACTTACTTCATGATTTTGATAATTCCGTGGTTAAAAATTTTTTAAAACATGTTAATAAATATATAAATGAAAACTTATTGACAGATTTTAAAATATACTGTTCCAGACCATTATAGATAGTTAACTAATATAAAAGAAAGAGGAAAAATTGATATAAGAATGTCTGTAGACCTAAAAGTATACAATCTATGTAGTCAAACTATAGTCATTTCGCATCACTTAGTCAGAATAAAAAAGAAAGAATCAGTCTAGTAAAAGGTAATAGAATAGATACCGGAATTATTAATTCTATATATAAGACTATTCAACACGACTTTAATAGATCTATAGCCGAGTTATGAAATTCTATTAATAGATTAAACGAATATGGCAGCAGGCAAGTTTATGTAAATGATCGTAAGTGTAAAGACCTAATGACAATTATGCTGATGAGAAAAAATTACGACTTGAGTGTTGCACACAATGAAAGTTGAATATTCCTAAATTCATAACTAGTGCAAATTATTAGACAAAGAATTTAAATGTAAAACACCTTCACATGGAGCATTTATTGTAGATATGTATGAGATACGTTGACATTACGATTGAATCGTAATTGCTTACCTCGTTACTAGTAACCTATTTGCATTGTTGCTATTATATAAGAGAAGTTGAAAAGTGAGAAATGTAGTTATGAGCACAAAATAGCATATACCTTATTATATCCACATTTAGCACCATCTGGAGCCAATACAGGATCAACCATAGCCAATCCTCGATCCACTTGCGCAACCCTATGGATAAGTCATTGGGACAAAAAGCTGTTATGATGGAGAGGAATTAGCTATAACACTTATATAAACAATAGATCTTAAATGTATAATTTTAATACCATGAACATTTTTCAAGGCACATGACCCAAAGCGCGATGAAGAGGCACTGCCACAATGAATGACACAGTGTTTGAGACTCTTGGCAACGATTTTAACGCTGAGGCAACTGATGTTGGAATACTTGTACACAAGAGGAGAGAAGATATAAAGAGAGGAGAGGATGATTTTTTAATTGAACAATATCTTGTACATATTCTTAAAGGTAAGCGAGAGTTTTCATATTTATTATTTAACGTATATTTTTTCAGGAGATCTTTAGCTATTATTTACAAGTTTTAAAAAATTTTTTAATACTACTGAGATTTTAGGAGCTTTGTAGCTGAAAAACTATTATTTTACTTTACTTTGGGTTGATACATCCGTACGCTTATGTTATGAAGCAAATAGAGACTTAGAAGTATTAGATAACCTCATTATAAAGTGGATCAAGAAAGTCGTAAAGCCAAAATTTCAAATTTGATAAATGCTTTTTGAACACTGGTCATTGGAAGACTTGTCACGTTTAAAACACTTATAGAGGAAAAGCAATTTTGAACAAGATATTATTGTACTGCACAGCCCTATATAGTGTGAATACTTCGTTATTCAACGAACTACTCATTAGTTCACTGAAAATAGCTACGCCACTCTCTTTTAAACACAAACTCAATTCAGTCTCCCAATATAAGAATATGCCACTCTCTATATAACCGTTTGCACTTTGGATTGACACAACCATTAATAGTACCATAGTATAAATATATTATATTGAGATTCATTGATACCTGAATCAATTTCCTTATTTTATAGCAAATTTTCTTTACTTTTTAGATAACCTCTAATGGCTTTGTTCCTTTAGTTTACTTTCACTCTGTCATATTCAGAGTCATGCATGCACTTTCTTTCTGTCTACTTCCGCTTATATGACAAATAATCCTTTTAGACGAATTGTAAATTAACTCTATAGCTTTACTGAAATGGGTTATACATGAGCCTCCTATTATCTTAGTTTTGCGTATTGAGACATATTTTCAATGTTTATTTTATTTTAGTTGAATATAATTGGAAAAAAAGTAATTTATTTTTTCCCAATTCTGAGTCTAAAAAACTTCGACTGCAACTTGTAGTGTCATCTGTTTTTGAGAGAAATCATTTAATATTGAACCTTTTTATTTATTAATATCACAAACAAATCTCATCGACACGTATTCTTAAACTCTCATCTTAAATTTTCACAAATTTTCTATGGAAATACTGCGACAAAGCAATCAATAAACTTCAGCTGACAACTCAAAATGGTAATCTACTTGACCTTCAAGCTCAGAATTAAAATAAGAAGGATTTAAATTATCTACATTATTATGCAGACAACAGTAATGACATCACTCTCCTTCTAGTCCAGACCGTTTTTACATAGAATCATGTGACCTTTACATATCTAATTTACGGCCCCCATATATTTGAGAGTATTAGAGTATACATGTCTATCACTACTGATTTAGGCTCATTAAAAACATATTTTTATCATATTTATTATTGCATATATATTTTATAATCTATTTTATTATTTACTTTATTTTACTTTGTTTTATTGTTTCCTTATTATTAATACTTATTTATATCTATATAAGAGGATGGTAATATAGAAATCCATATATATCATTAAATTAATGGCAACGCATCTTTATAATTTTTTCAATAGCTATTTGTCCATCATGTTATATATATTGCATAGTAAATCTAGAATGCTCTGTCTCAGAGAGCATAACTTATTATTTCCTAATTTTAATTTATAATAATTATTTTTAATTCATTGATATATTAAACTACCCCTGCTAGTCGAACCAATTGACATAACACAACAATCACAAACTTATTAAATCACATTTAAACTATTATATATTATATAACAGAACTAGGAAATACATCTAAAAATCTCATTCGTACACAATTTAACAAAAACATTAACTATCGACTTTATATATCTATTAAATTCAGTCCTTCGTGAATATTTATATATCGATATGTAATCGTTTCCGGATCTGAATTGCCTCACACGATACAAATATTGACAGGAGCACATATGGGCAGTACGTACTCACCTGAATATATCGCTTGAAAATATCGATCCTTTTCATAAAGTAGTCATATAAACGTGATGCAATTACCTCGATAAACGAAAATAGACTTTTCTGAGTTTGAAGAAATTAACTGTTTTTGAAATAAATAATATTTATGCTTTCACACCTTTGTCTACACGTTACCTAAATATATACCAAACTCAATACAAAATCTTCGAACATATATCTTTTCTTCGATAAACAAATTATTTAAATATAAAAATATAACTGCATTTATAACACTAATTTGAAAGGTGAAAAGATAAATATAAAGTATTAATAGTAGACATACCATACTTAGCCCCATCAAGTCCTGTCTGTTCTATAGTAACACCATAAGCCAGTACTAAAATTGTACCGAGAAGCGAAGCGTTACAGATATTGGAAGATGTATGAATTGATGGTGATAAATATAGAGCGAGACAGAGAGATAGATTAGCAAGGAGCAACTTTCGGACACCTGAACATATGAGTATTAAAAGCTGTATCGCCCGCAAAAACCGACTGCACTCCCTCGGTCCCGCTTAGGCTCTTACCGTGTTGAGGAATATTGGAATTTCAGCAGAATCAGTCCTCATTCTGAGAGAAAACACACGTTTACGAGTCATATTAGGTACAGCACCGATACCTTTATTGGACATTGAAATCAACGAAAAATAACGATTTATAATACAATTTATATAATTTATAGTATTTATTTAGTTATATATTATTATTTCCAATACATAAAATTATATATAGAACTTTCCACAGTAAAATACGACAATATATAGTATTAGCAATATACACTGTTTATACTACTTTTAATTATTTATAAACCTATAATATAGGAATTTCAATTATGATGAGAAAGTAAATATTATTCATAAATAAAATATTTATATTCAATATACAAACATATATAAATAAACTGGTTTACTATTAATAGTATTTAATATAGTATCTACAATATCTGAAAGTACGAATCTATGCACTTTTATATGATTTAAATATATATAAAGTATACAATATTATAAATAGTAGAAATAATATAATAAAACTAAAATATATATATATATATCTAATAACTGTATTATCGAAACGAGATGGTCCCACAAGTACTAACTTTTTCAGCCTTGTTTTTTTTTTTTTATGAGTTTATTTTTTTTATGTTATTTTATATTAATGAAAGAAATATTAAGAGGCTGCACGATACTATAATACTATATGCGACCTTGTACTCACATTAGGTATTAAATATAATATTACAGGGAAACAATTGAATAAAACGTTTTTACTAAAATTTAAGTATATATTTTAAAAAAATAAATAAAGTTAATAAATAAATTTAATAATTTTTAACAATAAATATGAAATATATTTTCTTTAACTGATAAAGATATAGGCTTCTAATGATATGCAACTCACATTATTAAAAGTAAGAATCAGAAATATTAAGAAACGTTTTTAAACAAAGTTACACAATTATTAAAGAACTATGCAACTATAAACGTAAACTTATAACTTAACTTATTATAACTTAACGCAATTTTTGCTACCTCCGGAGTAAAATCTACTACTATATATACATTATAACTTAAACTTATAACATTTTACATATATAAAGAAGTTGAATATAACTAATATATATTATAAAGATAATGAATATAGATAATCATCAGTATAATTTTAATATTAATAATTAATATATATGATAAAACCCATGAGCATACGGACTTCTGTTATGGAAAGGGCATTCATGAGGATTGTTTGAAGCAATAGATATAATAAAAAAACAACGAGCATAACACACACATATATATGGTAATAATAAATAACTATAAGTGTTCTTTCTAGACTACTAATTTAAATATTTAAACGTTTTAAAAATACGAATTTATTTCGAGATATAATAATATGATGTATCGATATAAATAATACCACACCATAAGATAAACCGTAAATCTAAATTTATTCAATAGAAACCAATATTTATAATATATATTAAATTATAAATAATAATGACGTATTAGTTAATTTATTACACAATAATATATATATAGTAAATATAATTCAGTCTGTATCTTGACTTATAACCTATTATATAAGCAATTATTTAAAAATATGTAAGTATTATCTAACACCAAGTTTAATTATGATGCTATAACATACTCACACTTAATTAAACTAAAATTATATTATACAATTATATGAAATCTTTAGTATAGATATAGTGATTATATATATATAGAATAAATCTTACAGCTTGAATAGAATTTAGCAATGAGATTTTAAAAACAACATATGGAATAATATAACTATATAATTATATTAATATATATAACGGAGGGTTGAGTCAGTTGCATTATATGAATAGATATAAAATATAAACGAAAAAATCCTTTTGAGAAGAAGGAATATGATAAAAAAATATGAAAGAATCTTGAAGGAACATATCATATATAATAATTTATTAGATTATAATAAATATAATATTAATAAATAATAATAATATAATATAATAATTAATAAATAATATAATAATATTATTATAAATAAAATAATTATAATATAATAAATTAAATTAATTAATAATATAATGTACATAAATATATATAATAATTAAATATATATATAAATATAAATCATAATAATATATTATAATATAATTAATTAAATTAAATAATTATATAATATACATATTAAATATAATAATATAAATATAAAATAGAATTAAAAATCTAATATAATAATTAATAATCGTAAATATATAAATTAAATGATAACAATTAAATATTATAATATATATATAATTATAAATTAAAATAATTTAAATCATAATAATAAATTAAATAAAATTAGTAATTAAATTGTATGCTATTACTTATCTATCCATATTAATAAGTTTAATATAATATTATACCAATTTCAATCTAAATAGGGAAATTATTCTGTCAGTATAATTAATTGTTAAAATAAATCCAATAATAATATATTTATAAACGAATAAAAATACATTAAATTTCATAGAAGTTTATTTTTCTAAAGTAAATGATAAGATATATAATAGAAATAAATTAATTGAATATAGGACAATAAATAAATTTAATAATATATTCTCAAAATATCCTTTTATAGTCAGATAGTTGCTCAATAACCGTTGCAACTTCATGTTAACCATTCTCACATCTCGAATAATGTATATTATATTTGAGAGAGCGATAATGTAATAATTTTTTATAATAAAATATACAACAAAAAACGTTGACATTGAATATGTATAGAAACTCCTAAAATAATATACTGAAAATTAATTGCTTTTTTCAAGAATGGAGATTTTATTCTAGATATTTATGAAGAAAAGCTAAAATTAATTAATATTCAGTAATATTTAATTCTTAAACTAATATACTACCATAAATTTTCATTTGATAAATCATAAATTAAATAAGCGAATTAGTAGATAAAGATTGAGAGTAATAAATCAATAAATAATAATAACATCACATAATAAACAATACTGTTAAATATAACAAATGTATATTAATAGAAATAATATTATTATAATAAATAATAATCAATACAATATAAAGATAAATAAATCAAATAAAAAGACCTTATAAAAAATGTGGTAAATTTTTGTATAGATGTAAAAATAGTTTTTATGTTTATGTAAACGATATTTAAAAAGTAGTAAGTCTTAATTGACATAACATTGTAGATGCAAATAGGCCTGAGATGGATTAGTTAATCAAAACATTATTAGCCAAATTTAATGACTTGTCATAGTTTATACCTATAATATATGAGTTACTGTAGAATACAAAGAATTATTGCCCAAACAATCTGAGAATTTTAGTATAAAATTGCTTTAGAAATTTTTAGAAAGTTGAATTATCGCTGAGTTCTTAGTTATTGTAGAGCGAGAATATGTTATTGTAAACGAAGAACGAGTTTGTTTTCTATAGTGGTTATTTATACTTTCTATTTTATGATTCTATGTATAACTCTTTATTATCTAGTTTATTTCAAAAAGAACGATTTAGAGTAAGTATGTATATTTTATTTACGGTTTTAAGAGTTTTTTGATACTGTATGAGTTAGTAGCATTTAGAGTTATTGTAAAGTTTTTTAGCACTGCAATGTAGCTGACGCAGCCAGCCCTCTAGAAGACGCTTGATGTGGCATAACATTATAATTTAGGTCCGTCACTATCAAACATTACAGAAATTTAATGCGTACTTAGAGCGAGAGTGTTAAATTAAACTATAATTGGCAAGATATTACTTGCGTTACTTTTGGTATGCATCGCTAGTTTAGAGAGATGGAGATGATGACTTTAGCGAAGAGAGATGGTAGAAACAATGAATTAAAAGTAAAAATTAAAAAATCTATATATATAATATGTACTTAATATTTGGGAGTGGTGTGAGAGAGCTCTCTGTAGCGAACGGGTGAGTGACATAAGAGTATTTAAAGGAGAGTTCTTATATTAAACTTTAGTAATATGTAATAGTAGTGTATTTCATACTACGGCAATTTAGGGGTCTTCGAGACAGCGTGAGAGACCGAAGTAGAGAAATCATCAATATGGATTTTGTTGTTATCTGTCATTATCTTCTCCACCAAAACTCAGTAGATGAGGGTTATGGAGTGTGAAGATGAACTCCCCGCGACACCACAACATTACTCACATAGAGCGGGGGTTCCGCAGACCCACCCCTACTCACGGGACTGTGTACGGAGAGCTATGGAGATATATCCTCACGTTACTCACCAAATATACTCTCACCGTAATTTTGCCTATCACTATTCGAGGAAGTATATGAAGCCGAGATAGATACTCATACCGACTCCTGCCACTCGGTGCGGTCTACGCTCTTAGGGTATTCTTTAGTTTAAAAAAATAAAAAAAAAAATTTACTAGAAAGTCTTAATTATTATTATTATAACTAGAGTACAAGTTTAATGTTGGAAAAATAATAGGCTTTCCTAACTATTACATATAATATTACATTTATATATAATTAATATGTATTATATTATTAGAAATAATAATATTATTGTTATATATATTTTTTTATAATTATTTATAATAGCATAATTTTATAGTACACTATATATATATATATTGTGTAATATATATATAGTATATACCATGATACATTATATCCATAATAGAATGTAATCTTATCACTATTGTTCACTATACCGTATAGTATAGCTGATTTGATATGAGATTTATTACTTTTTTGAGAGATAGAATATGTGTATCTGTGGCTCTTCTATAAAGAGGCTGACATACATAATAATTATATATATGGGTACAAATCAATATATATATATATACTATATATTATATATATTATATATATATATATATATTATATTATATATAATTATATATATAATATATATATTAATATTATAATATATATATATATTATATATATATATATATATAATATATATTATATATAATATATATATATATTAATATATATAATTATATATTAAATAATAATATAATATATATTAATTATTATATATATAGTATATATATATTATATATATATAAATATTAATATAATTATATATCGATAGTATCTACGAGATAGAATATATCTGGACATAACTATAGATTAATATATTCTAGTAATATATATATATTCAGTAGAAATATATAAATACATTTGAAAAAAACTATTAACGTATTTATATACCCATTAATTAATAATATATATATATATATATATACTATATATATAATTAGTGTTTATATAATATAATATATATATATATATTAAATATAAATTAAATTAATATATATATATAAATATTATATATATATAAATAATATAATATATATATATATATAATATATATATATTAAATTATATATATATATATATAATATCAATTAATTAATTAAATTATTACTATATTAATATATACTATATATATATATGTATTATGATATATAATTAAATATTAATATATATATTTATTTATTTTATTTTTTTTTTACAAGAACCACACTATATGCTCACTGAGCAATAGCCTATTCAGGAGGGGGTGTTTTATTAAATCAACAAAACTATCAACTAACGCTAAAATCACTCAGCATATAGAGACACTAGAGACGCGGCATTTTAAAGTGAAGTGGAAGATTAAATTGATGTAGTAGAAACACAGAGAAAGATGCGAAGATGAATTATACCTAACAAGAACAGAGGTGGCAGAAAGAAGGATGCACGCAACGAACTAGTCTGGAGTTGCTGAGATAATTACAACACAATAACTCATGTCGACACAGCATCACCTCATTGTTGGAGCCTACGAAGGACGTCTTAAAGGAGGTGTGTATCAACGACGAGTTAGGAAGCTTCCTCGAGCCCAACTTGCCTGAGCTACTAGTGATACTTATATAGATAAAAGAGATAAAATGAGACACCCACATCGCGTCACGCAAAAGTAGAGGTCCAAAGTGTAAACTTAAAGAAAGAACGGACAGTTTTATAAATATACCTTATTATGTCCTTTGACTCGACCCTTATTTCACATAAAGCCGGTAGTTATGATAACCTATGAGAGCCCCTCACCCAATGTAATATGAGAAGCATGTAACTCTCAAATACAAGGTGTACTAGGATATATATATATTAATAAATATAGAGCACTTTTTATATTAATATTATATACTGGAGTAACAGTGGAGAGGTAAAATAAATAAAGTATCTCGCAGTCTGATAACAGATAATCCCAGTTTCTTATTGAGGCCGCCTATATACAAACGAGTTGTGATGTAGAGGTATATATATATATATCCAAGGAACTATTTTTTTGTTTATGTTTAAGGCCAAGGATGTTTTATATGTCAAACAGGAGAGACGAGAGAACCGTCCGAAAGATGATAAGGAAAGTTATGAAGGTGTCTTAGAGTAAGTGAGTAGAGATTTGAGAAGTTGAGTTATTTTAAAGTATCTTGAATATTTGTATAGGTTGAGACGACCACCACCCGGAAATTCTAATCCCAGTATCAGGCGAGAATAGTAATCTAGGAAGATTTAAAGAACGAGAGGCAATTCTAAGAAGTAAAAGAGAGGAGCAGACATAATTGAGATAATGAGATATGAAGAATGTAGGGTATAGAGTCAATCGGCATATGAGTGAATAGAGTTAGATGTGCAGGTGATAAGAATCATATTAATGAAAAGTAGGTAATAAGGTAGGAGATAAGACATGAGAACTAGAGGATAATTCACCACTATTATGACAGTAACATAAGAGAAGAATAAAGTTCGAGCCGCCTAATATACAAACAAACAGTACGAATATTGAGCGATTTGAAGTAAAGCTAGACATAAGAGGTGATCAAGAGAAGGAGGATACCCAAAGGAGGGGAGCTTGGAGAGAGCAGTGACTGAGCCGTATTGACCACACACCCGGTCCAAATGACTTTGGAATTGATCTAAAGTCAGCCACTCACCCACGCAAGTCTCCCCGTAGTTATATTAAAGGTGGAAAGCCACCATAATCAGAGGTTAAATTAGAGAAAATGTAAAATATATATATCAACAAGTAGATACACCTTGAACGCCAAAAGCCGTCCTGGCGATCGGAATAGAATAGAAATGAGATATTACCCAGATGGTCTAAAGATAGGTGAGAGTTGAGAAGGTGATTTCAGATCTTAGATATAGTCAGGTTAGAGCAATAGGGCAGATAGTTTAGAGGTATAAGAAGCGGCTATCCTTTTATCGGAATAAGTATTGGACATGTGCGTGCTATCCCTTTTCTATAGAAATTGTTAGTTTCGAGACATAGAGAATATAGTGAACGAGGGAGGGGCCAGCCTCTGAGAGCACACTCCTCACCCTCAAATAAACTTCGGAGGGTAGGAATGCACATCCGGGCCCCCCCGCCTTCTAAGTTCATTAAGATCTCACAGTAGATACATTAGCACCGAATCATTGTAATTACTCATCAAAGACATAGAACACTAGTATGAGGAGAGGTGGAGGAGGAGGAATGCCAGAATCGGAGTCCATGGGATTGAAGTTAGAGGAAATATAGGAGAGCCGAAGAACGATTGTGAGCCTTTCATGTTTGGAGTAGAGTTAGCAACCGAGCCTATCAGATCGAATTAAGAGGAGAAGGAAAGAGTAGAATTTAACAGAAGTTTGTTAGAGAGTTTTTTTGAGTAGCAAGAGCCAGATAAGATTTATCAGTAGTGAAGTAACCAATGAGGTTAGCGAGCAACTTTTTACGTTATTTATGAAGCCCGCTTTGCTCGTCGAAGAATAGTAATCCTCTAGCAACGATTTTCTAGTGGAATGAATATATATTAGCGAGTAAGTGATAAGGAGACGAGAATTATTCAAAAAGTAACTGTCTCTAGCCTTAATGGCCAAAGAACAGGCACGATCGACCATGAATTTTGAGGACACAATGGTTAGTCGAAGAATGGCAATGAACCTGAGCCTATCATCTCTCTCCGAGTCAACTCAGATTACAGCTCCACCTTGAGTGACACAATGGCTACACGCCTCCCGAAACTTTCTGTTCAAAATTGCCAATCTATATGAGTTAGCGTAGAAGCGACGCTAAGTCTCCCCAGTCGGCCCGAATAAACTAGATGCCAAGAAAATAACGGCATAGGGTAGGAATGGAGCTTGATGATGCCAAAAATATTATTTATGAGTTAAGAAGATTAATAAGGTTTAGGTGTGATCAGATTTAACCAATTAAGGAGCGAAGGTATAAGTGTATAATTTATAGATAGAATGAAGGGACTAGTGGTGAAACATAAGTCAGGTGTGTTCAAGAATTGTTAGGACATTCCAGGATGTATGTGTTTAGGTTCTTTGATTAGTTTGCTCCAGAATCAGTTCAGATCCTATGTTTCTGACTTGGAAATTACAAGAAAGACACGTAGTCCATTTCACATTTTCCTAACACTGACAGAGGGAAAGTTCTCCATGAAGAAAAAGGTGATTCCTATCAGTATTTGTGATAAAATCTTGTGGTTAAATTTATGGTATCCTGTTGCTTTGCATGTACGATTTGAAATTAAATATTTTTAAAACCTCTTGATTGTAAGCATCGAATTATAAATACACAAATGTATATAATACTAGCCATATAAATTTCGATGTAAAACGTTGAGGATTTCGATATGGTGATGACTTTTTTTTATTTACGTTTGTGTGTGTGCGCACGCGCGTGTATACACGTTCATGTTTGGATGAATGTATAAATATTTAAATTTATTTTAATTAATTTCTGAGCTTATTTTAACTTGTATAAAAAAAAGTTATATTAGACGTCATGAACGGGGACATTTAACAACATATGGGCTCAACCTTCGTTTCTTTCTTTGATGCTTGGGTGTGAATAAAGTTTGTAGGATTTTTAGTTATTTTTACAAAGGTCCTTTAACTAATCGTGCAGTTCGAGTTTATTAATAGGTTCATAAGAAGGGAAAGAGTATATTAGAATATATATATATATATATATATATATATATATATATATATATATATATATATATATATATATATATATACTAACTATCTTCTTCACTGCTATATATATATATATATATGCTTATAAAAAAATTATATATATATATATATATATATATATATATATATATATATATATATATATATATATATATATATATACAATATATATATAACGCCACTATATATATATATATATATATATATATATATATATATATATATATATATATATATATATATACTATAACTATATTATATATATATATAATATGTATATATATATATATATGCTGCTAATAACTATATATATATATACACCATCATCGTCGAGCCTTCCCATGGATCCCCAAAGGTTGAGGGTAGGGTGCGCAAATGACCACCGGAAGCAGAAATGTTAAGTAGAAGAAAATTGGCCGAGAACCCCCTCCCCATACCATCCCCTCGTACATACTATTAAGTACGGGCCTGTCGCAGTCAATATCCATGCTAGAGGTTCACAAACCGTGACAGACCCCCACAGGGTTCATCCCCTGGGCCACAGCTCACAACCATGCCCCATCTCTCTCTCTCTCTCTCTCTCTCTCTCTCTCTCTCTCTCTCTCTCTCTCTCTCTCTCTCTCTCTCTCTCTCTCTCTCTCTCTCTCTCTCTCTCTTCTCTCTCTTTCTTTCTCTTTCTTTCCTCTCTCTCTCTCTCTCCCTCTCTCTCTCTCTCTCTCTCTCTCTCTCTCTCTCTCTCTCTCTCTCTCTACTCTCTCTCCTCTCTCTCCCCCTTTCTCTCTCTCTCTCTCTCTCTCTCTCTCTCTCTCTCCTCTCTCTCTCTCTCTCTCTCTCTCTCTCTCTCTCTCGTTATATGTTAATAATAAAGAAAACTTCTCTTATACCCTTTGTCTTATACCAGCTTAGAATTTGGATTAAATGAAATGGACAGATTTTTCTGCTAGGTGAACAAATTTCTATATAAAAATTTTTATGAATTAACGTCATTTAAAAATCGCCAATATTTTGTTAATGAAAATCTTCACAAAGCTTTGTTTTTTTCTTTAAAGGAAGGAAACGGAGTATATGAAAAGGTTTTAATTACAAAGATAAAGACTCTTCGAGTTCATACTTAAAAAGAAAAGATTCCGATTACTCATTCTCTTCTCTTTTATTATTTATAATTATTGGTTGGTTGGACCCGCTATCGATTTCAGAAGAAAAGACTAAAATTGAAATAACATTTGAATCATTATCAAATGACTAAATACATATAGAGTAATTGTAAATGACCTCCCCCCATACTCCCACAGCCTTTGATCTTCCACTTCTTGGACAATATATATATATATATATATATATATATATATATATATATATATATATATATATATATATATATATCTATATATATATCTATCTTATATATATAACTGTATATATATATAACCAATATATATATATATATATATATATATACTGTTATGTTATTTCACTTAGTATATCAATTTTTACAGTATTTTGTTATGTTTTTATTTTATTTTTTTCAGGTAAGTGAAACAGCACGCCCGTGTGGTCTGCCTCAGCGGGAGTCTCTTCCTATATTGGGCAGCAACCAGCATCAGCGTCTAATGGGTTCTAGTGGAGAAGAACAAGGAAAATCCTCGCCCTTCTCCGCCGCTTATCAAGTCTTCGCCGAGGAATTTAATGGAGAGGAAAGGGAGCCAATTTCTTTGCCAGTTGTGGAGGATACAGAGACTCGAAAATCAAAAGTAAAAATATACCTCTTTATATATATATATATATATATATATATATATATATATATATATATATATATATATATATATATATATATATACTATATATATATATATATATATATATATATATATATATATATATATGGTGAATGTAAAGGGAGTAAGTCTTGAGTGCGCTAGGGTCTTACATAAGGGTCTGGAATAAGAGGTATAGATCTAAGGTACAATGTGTTCAGATGGACAATCTTAGGGGCGTGTTAGGAATTGTTAAAATGAGGAATGAATGTAGAGAGTTGTGTGGTGTGTGCAAGAAAGGGTAAATAGAGATTAAATGAAATTACGTTAAGATGGGTTGATCATGTGGAAAGGATGGAGGATAGTCGGTTGGTTAAGCGGATGTATACTGGTGAGTGTGCTGGGAATCGACTGGCTGGGAGACTGAAGAAAAAGTGGATTGAGTCAGTAAAGGAATGCCTGGAGGAGAGAATTGGGAGGTGAGAAGAAAGGTACATAATAGGAGTGAATGGCGGGGTTTTGTGAGCGGTATGGTTGTGGCCCACCTGGACCAAGGGATGAACCCCACGCTGACGAGATGCCATAGTGAGGATCTTCTTGATCCCGTGAAGCTCTAAGGAGGGAATTTCTGACTGCGACAGTTCTCATAAGAGTGTAGGGGGCAGGCAGAAGGCTGGAGCACTTCCCTTTCGACTTGTATATTCTTCTACTACTATTCTGTTTCTGGTGCGTGTTGCTCACCTTACCCCCAGTTTTGGGGAGAGAAGGTGGTTGGTAATGAATGATAAAGTTATATATATATATATATATATATATACTATATATATATATATATATATATATATATATTAGCATATATATATATATATATATATATTCTCTCTTCTTCATATATAATATAACTATTATATAGTAATATACCGTAATAATAATATATATATATATATATATATATATATATATATATATCTTCTAACTTAATATATATATATATAACAACTGCTATATATATAATATATATGTATATATATATATATGTATATATATATGCATATACCGTATATATACAATATATATATAATAATAATATATTTATATATATATATATAATAATAATAATAATAATAACTAATACATATATACATAATATATATGTATATAATATATATATATGCCTATATATATATATATATATATATATATATATATATACCTATATACATAGATACTATAGCTGATTTATATATATATATATATATATTCCCACTCTTATATATGCTCATATATATATATATATATAGAGAGTACGATTTTTTGGGATAATTTGAATGATGTTCTGGATGGGGTGAGTAGGAGTTTTTTTAATGGTGCGTCTTTCTCTTTTGCGTTCATATTCTTCACACACTCATCCTCCAGGCAACATATTACTAACCACCATTTATCCACATATCATATACACATGATTAAAGTACACACCCCACTTCTAGATAACACCTTACAGACATCCCTACTACTCATATCCCTGTGTGCGGGGGAGAAAGAATTTCCACATCGTATGTCGTAGAAGTCGACTAAGGGGCGGTGGTAGTTGGGTTGGCTGCCCACTACCACCTATCTCTTGCTAGGAATGCTGATGCATGCCTCGGAGATGGTCGTGATCGCCGTAAACGACCTTCTAACTTTCGGCGAAATTGTATGAATCGTATGGGTACATGGAATGTCAGAGGAATAAATGTTGAGGAGAAGAGGAGAGAGGTGATGGATGTATTTAGAAAGGGCAAAATTTGATTTGCTCGCTGTGACTGAAACAAAGATGAAAGGAAAAGGTGAAATTAGTTGTGATGTGAAATATTGTGCGCGATGCTACGGGTGTGGGAAGAAGAATGAGAGAGAGAGGGAGAAGAAGGTTTTAAATTTTGATGATGACCACTGTGAGTACAAAGCTATGGTAGACTTTGATTGTGTGAGTCCTAGAATTCTAATGGTTGCAAGGCCCTTTGGGTTTAGAGAGAGAGAGGGGGAGGAGAAGAGGAGAAGAAGAGAGAAGGAAGAGAGGGGGGAAGGAAGAGAGAGAGAGAAGAAGAGAGAAGAGAAGATCAAGGTGTGTTCTAATATATGAATTTGTAGAGCGCCATATGGTCCATCTGAGGAAACGGAGTGTGAGTGATACGATTTTTTGGGTTAATTTGAGATGATGATGTGGGCTTCTGGATAGGGTGGCAGTGGAGTTTCAGATTGACTAGTGTTGAGTATTGTGGGCCAGATGTGTGTGTGTGTGTGTGTGAT
>JABUQX010011176.1:5000-28921 GCA_015478945.1 Trachelipus rathkii | reverse complement strand
ATATTTAGGGTATATATTGTATTGAGAAGGGAACGGATTGATGCAGAGTGTAGAGGAACTGCTGAATGGCAGGAAGCGTGGCTGGTGCAATTAAATCGTGGTGAATGTAAAGGGGACTAAGTCTTGAGTGTGCTAGGGTCTTACATGAGGGTATGTTGTTACCTGTTTTATTGTATAGTAGTGAGACTATGGTATGGAATAAGAAGTATAGATCTAAAGTTCAATGTGTTCTGATGGACAATCTTAGGGGTGTGCTAGGTGTTAGAAGAATTGATAAAATGAGGAAGGAACGTATTAGAGAGGTGTGTGGTGTGAAGAAAGGGGTAAATGAGAGAATATAAATGAAAAGTATGTTGAGATGATTTGGTCATATGGAAGGATGAATGTAGGCGGTTGGTTAAGCGGATGTATAGCACCACCCCTAAAGATTGTCCATCTTGAACACATTGAACTTAGATCTATATCTTATTCAGACCATAGTCTCACTACTATACAATAACACAGTAACAACATACCCTCATGTAAGACCCTAGCGCACTCAAGACTTAGTCCCTTTACATTCACCAACGATTTAATTGCACCAGCCACCTTCCTGCCATTCATAACTTTCCTACTACACTCTGCATCATCCGTTCCCTTCTCATCCAACATATACCCTAAATATTTAAACTGCAGACACTTGTTCCAGCTGCTCACCATTAAACATAACTTCACACCACTGAGGGACTGTCCTCACTCACAACGATAACCTTACTATTATCCACGTTTACTTTCAATTCAAACCCCTCCTTTTACACACCCTGCCAAATCTCTCTACCAATCCTCTCAAGCTCTCTTCAGATTCGCCACACAGAACCAAATCATCAGCATATAATAGGTAGGGCACCCTCCACTCATCTCCATTCTCCATCATTCTAACACCATTTCCTGCCATCCCCACCTCGAATTCTTTCATAACCCCATCCATATACAAATTGAATAACCAAGGAGACATAACACAACCTAGCTCACACCGCTATTAATCCTAAACCAATCACCATTGACACATTTTTCTTACACACGCTCACTATCGTCATACATATTTTGATTCTATTCAGAAGCCTACCACCAACACCATTATATCACTAACACCTGCCATTAAGCTTCCCTATTAACCCTTATCATACGTCCTGTTTGCAATCCATAAAACCTAAATGCAATTTATTCTTCTTCTCCTCATTTTTCTCAATCATTTGTTTCAAGTAAAGATTGATCCACACATCCTCTACCACTCCTAAACGCACCTTGTTTTCTTCACCAATCAATCCTTCATTCATTTGATGCACTCTTTCGACCAAAATACCAGCCAATATCTTCACTTAAACACCCAAATAAACTTATTCCCCATAATTTCTACGTTCCCCTTTCTCCCTACTTTTATATTAAGGGGTCCTATTAGCGCTCTCCTTCAATCCCTTGGAAACTATACCCTCCATAAAAGCTTTATATACACAACTTCCAAATCCAAATCAATCACCATCTCTCCTCCGTTCTTGATCATTTCACTAGTAATTTCATCTATACCTGCAGATTTACCATTCTTTCAACTTTCTCACTCTACCCATTAAACCTCCTCCTTACTAATAACCTCATCCCCAAAATACCTATTCTCTTGCACCATCAAACCACACACATTCACTATCACCTTTTCTTACTAGTAATATTGTGCAGCGTTTTGCGAAAGTGTTCTTTCCACCACTCCCCTCACATCACTTTCAATCAGTTACAAAAGCTCCATCCTCTTCATTATTCTAAGCAGGTTCCCTTTGTTTCTCATTCTTAACCTTTTCGCGCTTCCTCCAGAGAAGCTTCCTATTCCCTTGTAATCCCCATTCATCCTCTTTCCCAAACTGTTTCATTACCTCTTGTTTCTTCTATGATGCACCTTTTAGTTATTTTTTTTTTCCTCCTTATATAATCCAAGGCATCTTTCTTTTGAACTTCATCATGGTTTTAGTACATTCAAACCCACGCTTTCTTTTTTATCTTTAACGCTTTCATCACCTTTTCATTCCACCATTCACTGTTAACATTCTTACTTCATACTTTAGCACATCCACACATTTCCTTTGCACTACTAACAATTGCTTCCTTCATTTGCCCCCAGATTTGTTCAGTATCAACTTGTTCACATTCGACCGATTTACTAAGCGAGCGCTCTTACATACTTATCCTTATTGTCTTGTTCACTTAACTTCACACTCTTATTTTCCCTACTTCCTTTCGTATCACCTTCCTTCTCCATCCAAGCCCCCACTAAACTTAATTTTTTACATAGAACAAACATAATGAACCGATAATCCCATTCCTAAGCCCCTCACTGATTTAACATCCAACAAATACTTCAACATTTCCTTCTTCACCAACACAAAATCAATCATACTTTTTACTTCGATACCATCTCTACTTACACACATACCTCTCTCTTCACAGAAATCAATCACCTTCCTACCATTCTCAATTTCTCCCACCACCCCAAAACCACCTTATAAACCATCCCTTTTGATCACCTTATCCAACCATTCAGGATCCCCCAAACACTATCAATCTGAAGCTCTTACTCACCCCATCCAAAATATCATTCAGATTATCCAAAAAAATCGTCTCTCTTCAACCTTTCACTCAGATGGACCATACGTCACAACCACACATACCTTGAACTTTTCAAACTTAAATTTAACCATTAGAATTCTAGAACTCGCACACACAAAGTCTACAATAGCTTTGTACCACAGGTCACTCATCAAAATTGCAACTCATTCTCTCCCTCTCTCATTCCTTTCCACACCAGCACACACACATTTCACACCACACCACTCATTTTCACCTTTTCTTTTCATCTTTGTTTCAGTCATAGCGAGCAAATCAAATTTGCCCTTTCTAAATACTTAAATCTTCGTTTAAATTATTTTGTAACCTGCATTTTGCGAAAGCTGAAGTTAGAGAGTTGAGATGGAGTGAAATTTGTTTTCTCTTAGTCCTTGAATGCCGTTCACATTGGTCCAAAATGGGACGGAGGCTTGCATTAGTATTTATTTTTATGGATGATAATTATTTTTCTGTTTGCAAATATTGAGCACTGGTTATTGATGCAGTAATGTAGCAAGAATTGTGAAATTGGTTGAACTCTGCGTTTTATTAAAATTACTCGAATAGAAATGATAAACCTGATAAGTACATATTAGTGTATTAAAAATAATGTATATCTATTGTATGAAAAGATTATTGGTAAATTAGTTGTTTTGAATATGATTGAGAAGATAGATGAGTGTCAGTAGTGAAATGACTGATGAAGAGAGAAGATTAGTTGCATAGTTAATTAATAATAGACTTTATGTTGCAGGCCAAATGTAAATTGTAATTAATTAATTGTATCATTTTTCTTTCAGACCAATTTAAGATTATATAGTCCACGAGCCCTTCGTTCAAACTCAAAAACTGCAGTCAAAGTTTCCACTTCAAATTCTGAAAAACTAAAACCAAAAGAAACAAAAAAAAGGAAAGAAGATAATTTTAAGGACGAAGATTCAAATAATGGGACCCTTGACTTTAAGGTATTATTATAATTATTTTCAAGAATTGTATATTATTATGGACAATCTTAGGGGCGTGTTATTTGTGAAAAGAATTGTTAAAATGAGGAATGAAACGTATTAGAGGAGTTTGCTTCTAGTGTGTGAAGAAAGAAAGGGCATAAATGAGGAGAATAAATTGAAAGTACGTTGAGATGGTTTGGTCATGTGAAAAGATGAATGATAGTGGTTGGTTAAAGGATGTATAGTGGTGAGTGCTTGGAATCGAACCAGCTGGAGACATTAAGAAAAAGTTGATTTGAGTCAGTGAAAATGTTTGGAAGAGAGAAATTGAGTTTGGCAGAAGCGAGAATAAAGGTGCTTGATAGGAGAGAATGGCGGGGTTTTGTGAGATCGGTATGGTTGTGGCCCACCTGGGTCAGGGGATGAACCCTACACTTAACGATGTCCGTCGCGGTCCCGTGAAGCTCTTAGGGTGGATTTTCTGACTGCTACGAGTTGTCACTAATAAGTATAGAGGGGGCGGTAAGGCTGGGCTTTCTTTTTGACTTGTGTCATATTTTTCTACTACTTTTTTCCGATGCATGTCACGCACCTTACCCATAGTCTTGGGGGGGGGGGGAAAGGATGATGATGATAATGATATTATTAAATATAATTACTGGTTATGTTATTACTGTATATTATAATTATAGTAATGTAATTTTTATTTTGAATTAACACTTTAAATTGATGAAATTGAAATTAAATTATTATTATTTTTAGAAGCATTAGGAGTAGTGGTATTTTACTATCCCTGTGTATGGGGGAGAAAGAATTCCACAATGTACCTTTCTGCCTATCGTAAGAGGTGACTAAGAAGACGATGGTAGCTGGGTTTGGGTCCTGCCACCTTTTATACCCTAAGAATGCCCAGTATGCCTCTGATTTCTGGTGCGTGTTTACATACCTTACCCCCAATTCTGGGGTACCCAATCTATTCTTTTCCCATATACAGTTGCGGAGGAATAAAGAGTACGTTCTGCAGCTAACACCCCCCATCGGTCATGCTGGATATGGCGTTTAGAATAACCATAGTAACAGTATTTATATATTAATAATAATCATAGTAATATTAATATAGGTAATAACGATGGTGATAATATTGAAGATAATGATAGCAGGGTTGGCATTGATTAAATCAAATTGATTTAATTAGTTGATTAACTCTAAAGTGAGGAATGAACGTATTAGAGAGTTGTGTGGTGTGAAGAAAGGGGTAAATGAGAGAATAAATGAAAGTATGTTGAGATGGTTTGGTCATGTGGAAAGGATGAATGATAGCCGGTTGGTTAAGCGGATGTATAGTGGAGAGTGTGTTGGGAACCGACCGGCTGGGAGACCGAAGAGGAAGTGGATTGAGTCTGGGTGAAAGTATGTCTGAAGGAGAGAAATGTGAGTTTGCAGAGGCGAGAATAAAGGTGCATGATAGGAGAGAATGGCGGGGTTTTGTATGGGGGCATGGTTGTGGCCCACCTGGGCCAGGGGATGAACCCTTACATTGACGATTTACCATAGTGAGGGTCCGTCGCGGTCCCATGATGCTCTAGGGTGGATTTTCTGTCTGTGACGAGCTCTCACTAATTAATGGTACAGAGGGGGCGGTAAGGCTGGGCTTTCTTTTCGACGTTTGTCATGTTCTCCTACTGCTTTTCTTTTCCGATGCTTGTACAGCACCTTACCCCCAATCTTGGAAAGAGGAAGGAGAAGAAAGAAAGAAAGAATTAACTCTATTGATTTTTTTATGAAAAAATCATGATTTTTTTGATTTTTTGATTTTTTTAATTTTTTAAGCAAATTTTTTTTTCTAAATTAATAATTATTCCTATTTATCACCTGATTAATGATAAGTATATTTCATCTATACAATAAGCAAATGTAGTTTCAAATCATAAAGAAATAAATAAAATTAGATTACTCAGATATTATACAGTATATATATAATTTAAATAACTTAATTAAACTAAATAATATTTAATATGACAAACCTATTATAATTAGCTAATAATTAGGATTTACTAATTTTATCAAAATAATTAAAAAGGCAATTTGTGCCTAAAAAAAACAAAAAATCGAAAAATCAAAAAAATCTCATTGATTTTTTGATTTTTTTAAAAAAAAATCAAAAAATCACCAACCCTGGTGCTTGCAAGCAAATATTTATCAGCCCCTCCCTCATCAGTCGAGAGCAAGCGTATTTTTAGTGTAGGTGAGAATGTAAACACCCTAAAAAGGAACAGGCCCTCGCCAGATACTAATGAAAGCTTAATGTTTTTGTATCACAATTTGAGAATTTTTGAATTTGAGTATTGAATGATATCTATCTTTATCTTAAAGGAGTATATTATTATTATGTCATGTTTGAATAATAGCGTTTTTTTTTATTTTGTCTTTTCAGCTGATTACTTGAGGTCTCTTCTTTCATTATTTTTATTCCTTATATTGTAGCGAGTTAAAGAATCTTCTTGTAAATTGTAATCATGTTAAAACATAAAAACTAGTAGCTAAACTTCGTTAATACTTACTGTAAAATGGAAATGGAATATTTTTTGAATAAACACAAACATTAAAAAGTTATTAATATTATATTTGCATTTATTATTCCTTAAAGATACTATTTTAATTTATAAAATAAATATACTTGGGAACAGCCAAATTTGAAATAAATGACTTAAGTATTGGTTGTACAGGAAATGCAATCCTGAGTTGCCTAGCAGTACACAAATGTTCTATCTTAGTATTTATTATATTAATTAAAGTATCAGTATCGGTATCAGTATTGGCACCTAAAAAGATAAGAGTATCGGTATCGGCTTCTTTTCTGGTTTCGGTGCATCTCTAATATATATATATATATATATATATATATATATATATATATATATATATTATATATATAGTATATATATATATATATATATATATATATAATAGTATATATATATATATATATATATATATATATATATATATATATATATAATATATAATCCGACTGTCGTCTGAGATGGAAGCAATTAAAAGCAGCAGGAAAGAGAAATAAGAACAGCAACGGGACGGACTGAGAAGAAGGCAGAAAATTCCAAGAGATCTGCTAAGGTTCTAAATGGTTTTTTGTCTCAGAGAAGAAGAAAGTATTTTGCATGATTGTGGCTAGATTTTACAGTTAGAAGCTGTCAAAATAATTATAAAAATGAAGAAAATATTTTAATTAATTAAATAAGAATTTAAAATTGAAATTAAAATCAAAATCTTTTTATCAGTACAAAATAATTATTTCAACCGTGAAGAGGAGCAACAAAATTTTCATTTCTGTTCTCTTCAATAGTTTTATTAAATAATAGTTAAGGATTACTTAGCAAATTATAGTCGTAGGAGTAATAAATTTTTAAGCATGTCTTCTAATCATAATAAACAATTTTGAATTTAAATTATAAGATATGTCTTATTTGAAAATTTTGTTTTATTCCCATTTTTTTAAATTTTGTCTTTTTTTTTTTTCAATTTTTTTTATTAATTTTGGCTTTTTTTTCTTTTTCAAAAATTTTAAAATTTTTTTCTTCATTATGATTTTTATTTTGTTTTTTATTTTTATATAAAATTAGATTTTTTTTTTTTTTTTTTTTTTTTTTTTTTTTTTTTTTTTTTTTTTATTACATTTTATTAATTTTTTCTTTTTTTTTCATTTTTCATAATTTATTTCAAATTCAATATTCCATTTTTTCTTTCTTTTTTATCTTTTTTTTGTTGTTTTTTTTGTATTTGTTATAATTATTTTTGGATTTTGAATATTATAATTTATTTTTATATTCTTTTGTTTAATTTATTATTTATTTTCAGTTTCTATTTTTTTTTTTTGTAGTTTATTTTTTTTTTTTTTTTTTTATTTTTTATTAATTTGATTATTTATTGGCCAAAGATGAATGGATATTTCACCGAAGTCGGGTTATAGGAAGATATTTCTTCGCATGGTTATAGGGCGACAGGGCTAGCAACCCCGTCCTTTCCTTTTGCTTTTATTACTCTTGGACCAGCGTAAGAATCTTTTGCGCCTAGAAGCAAGATCCTCTGGAGACCTCTGAGAGAGCGAGTTTTGAGGCCTAATGGAAGAAGTTGCTAGTTCTACTGAAAGGGCGAAAACCCTACCTGAGAGTGTTTAACCGAGACTGGCGTTCGGAGACCATTGCCGCCAAGAAATTTTGGTTTTCTAGAGTGATCTAGGCGTTAGGCGTTTCGCGGCCAGAGGAAGAAAGATGCTGGTCACTGGACAGGGCGAAAGCCCTTCCTGGAAGTTATTATAAATTATAGATTATATATATATATATATATATACTATATATATAATATATATATATATATATATATATATATATATATATATAATATGTATATATATTATATATATATATATATATATATATTATATATATAATATATATATTACTATATATATATATAATATATATATCAGGGTGGCACTGATTAATCAAATTGATTTAATCAGTTAATTAAATCAATTGATTTTCTATGAAAAAATCAAGATTTTTTTGATTTTTTAGGCAAATTTTTTTTTTTAAATTAATAATTATTCCTAGTTATCACCTGATTAATGATAAGTATATTTCATCTATATAATAAGTAGGGATGTACCGATACCAGAAAAGAGGCCGATACCGATACTCTATTTTTTCAGGTGCCAATACCGATACCGATACTTTAATTAATATAATAAATACACAGTAATAAGATAGAAACATTTGTGTACTGCTAGGCAACTCAAGAGTGTATTCCCTGTACAACCAATACAGTCATTCATTTCATATTTGGTTGTGCCCAAGTATATTTATTTTATAAATTAAAATAGTATCTTTAAGGAATAGTAAATACGAATATAATATTAATAACTTTTTTTATGTTTGGGTTTATTCAAATAATATTCCATTTCCATTTTCCAGGAAGTTTTAACAAAATTTAGCTACTAGCTTTTATGTTTTAACATGATTACAATTTACAAGAAGATTCTTTAACTAGCTATAATATTAAGAATAAAAATAAAGAAAGAAGGGACTTCAATTAATCCGCTAATCAATATTACTCAAACATTACATATAAAGATAAAGATTGATATCATTCAATACTCAAATTCAAAAATTCACAAATTGTGATGCAAAACCATTAATTAAGCTTTTACTAGTATCTGGCGAGAGTCTGCTCCTTTTTGGAGTGTTTACATTCCCATCTACACTATAAATACGCTCGCTCTCGACTGATGAGGGAGGTGTTGATAATTATTTGCTGGCAAGCACTGCATAATTAATGGAAACTTGCCCACTTTTCATGCCAGAAAGGATTCTCTTCTGTAGGCAGCATCTCTATGTTTTCGTAGATCCTCATCTCCTCTTTCACAGATTGCAAATTTGAATTATCTTAGCTCCTTGATGACTGTCTCTTCAGTTTTTTCGATGAGGTTCCTTGGTGTGATTACTTTGAAGGTGAATGAGATGTCAATGCAATTTCGGCCATGAACTTGTCAAAGTCTAACATATCCAAATCCTCTTCATCTTCAGTAGATTTATTTGCTGAAAAGCCACCATCGTCACTATCAGTGCTGTTGCCAGGGGTTGCTGATAAGGCAGCTTCCACTTCTGTGAATTTTTTTTGACAAGCGAGCAAGCTCCTCAGTTATGCTATTTAAATGCATTCTAGAAGTGGTTCACCGTCGGAAATGCCATTCTTGTGGGGTTTCAGCTAGCTTAGGAAATTTCTTATTAGAACCTTTTATTTATTTATTTATTTTTTGCAGTTGTCACCTCCGCTCACGGGATGAACCCTAATCAAGTAGGGGGTGTTGAACGCCTCAAAAATTCATCTAACGCAAATAACGCAGATGAGCACAGACTCAAGCTTTAAAGTGAGGGAGATTAAATTGAGTAGAAACACAGATAATGGAAGAGAATTCCACAGAACAGAGGTGGCAGGAAAGAAGGAATCTCCGAGCGAACTAGTCTGGAGTTACTAATATCAACACAAAACTCATGTGCCGACACAGCCCCCCCTTGTGCTGCGAGGGCGTCGTAAAGGTGGTGGTACGCGAGTGGAAAGTTCCCTCGAGCACTTGCGGCTACGATACCTATAGAAAAGAGATAAAGCATCAACATCGCGCAGCAAAGATAGAGGGTCAAGTGAACTAGAAAGTACAGGACAGTTTATAAGCCTTTTGGCCTTTGACTCGACCCTATCCAAAAGCCGAGTGAAACCAGAGCACCTCAGATATGAGAGTTGTACTCCATATAAGGGCGGATGAGACCCTTGTATAGCTGGAGTAACTGAGAAGAGGAAAAAAAGTCTCGCAGTCTAAACAGAACTCCCAGTTTCTTTGAGGCCGCCGTAGCAACCGTTGTGATTTGAGGTTTTCAAGACATTTTTTGTTTATGTTAAGGGGCCAAGGATGTTTATATTGTCAACAGGGAAGACGAGAGAACCGTCGAAAGAGATTAAAAGTTAGCGTGTCGTAGAGAGGAAGATTTGTAGAAGTGGGGTTTTTTAAAAAATTAAATTTCACAAGGTGAGACGACCTTTCACCCGGGAAATTTCTATCCCAAATCAGCGCAGATAGAATCGAAAGCATTAAGACGAGAGGCAATATCTTGAAGTAAAAGAGGGAGCAGAATTGAAATGAGTTGAAGAATGAAGGGTCGAGTCATCGGCCTATGAGTGGATAGAGTTAGATGTTCAGGTGAGAAGATCATTAAAGAAAAACAGGAATAAAGTAGGAGATAAGACAAAACCCTGAGGAACACCACTATTGACCGAAAAAGAAGAAGTCGCCCCATCAACAACCAGCCGATATTGAGCGATTGTGAAAGAAAGCTAGACATAAGTAAGCAAAGAAAAGGAAAGGAACCCCAAAGAGGGACTTGGAGATCAGTGACGTGCTGCCACACCCGGTCAAATGCTTTGGGATATGTTAAGCGCCACCACACAAGTCTCCTCGTAGTTCCCTAAGGGCGAAAAACCATAAATCTGTTAAATAGGAAAAGTATATCACCAGTAGACTTCGAGCCCCAAAGCCGTACTGGCAATCGAAAAGAAGGGAATGAGATTCCAGGTGGTCTAAGAAGTGTGAGAGTTGAATAGTGGTTTCAAAGATCTTAGATAGAAATACAAGTTAAAGCTATAGGGCGATATTAGAAGGATCAGAGCCGCATCCTTTTTTCTTTGGAATAGGTTGGACATTTGGCGCAGCTTCCAACACTGAGGAGGAAAGTGATAGTATTAGAGACATAGAGAATTATAGTTGAAAGAGGCTCGGTCAGCCACGAAGCAACCACTTCTTTCAAATCTCGGAGAGTAATGCCATCCTGGGCCATCCCACCTTCCTAACGGTTTCATAGATTATGGAGCCTATGCACCTGATCAAATGTAATCACAGGCAAAGGCAAGGACACCTGAGAGGAGAAGGAGGAAGAAGATATGCCAGAATCGGTCCAGGTGAGTTGGAAGAAAATAGGGGCCAAAGAGATTGCCTTTTCAGTTGGAGTATTAGCTACAGAATCATCGGAGCAAGATTAGGAAAGGATGATTTACAGAAAGTGTTTTAGAAGATGTTTTTGGCAAGAGGCTAGAAAGATTGTCAGTAGGAAAACCAAGAAGGTCAGCGCACTTCGTTTAATGAAAGTCAGCTTTGCTCGTCGAAGAGTATCCCAGCACAATTTCTAGCTGAATGAAAATTTAGCAAGAGTGATAGTCGAGAACGAGGTAATTTTTTCCGACAACCGATACACACTGTCTATAGCCTGAAATGGCCAGAGACCAAAACACCATCGAACCATCGATTTTGATGAGGAAAAAGATTTTAGTCGAGAAAGAATGAACTTTGCTTATCCCATCAACGATTACAGCTCCCACTTATCGTCAGAAGCCGAAGTGTCTTCAGAGTCAAAGTAGTTAACTCCAATTATTAGCTAGCGTAGAAGCAAACGAATGCCCCCAATAAGCCCGATCAAAAGTTCCAGACCAGAAAACCCGCATAGGCCAGGATTGAAGATGTTGAGAGAGAAATTAAATTAAAATTAAGAGATATAAGTTTGTGGTCAGATTTACCGATAGGACGAAGGTGGTGTATTATAGAGAGAAGGACTAGTGGTGAAACATAGATCAATTGTGTTCATTGAATCGGTTGGACGAATCCGGAAATATGTGCAGGGTTCTTTAATTAGTTCTCCAGATCGTTGAGAATACTGAATGATTCGGCTTCCTCCCCACCTAAATCAGTAATGAGAGAGAACCCAAACCATTCAGTGTTGTGTACATTGAATCCCCTAAAAGACGACCTCAGTATTTGGATGAGAAGATATAAGTCTAGTGAGAAGTAGTAAGGTAATCAAAAAGTTATGAAAATCTTTTCTGTTAGGAGAACAGTAGCAGAAACATAAGATAACTGTAAGTAGAAGGAAAGAAAAATTTTAATCCACATAACATAGCGACAGGAGATTCCGAGAATATACGAGACGGTTATAGGAGTGGTTTGTTTACTAGGCCACATACTTCCACCCTTCAGATGGAAATTTTATTGAAATAATTTATAATTGGCATATATTAAACGAGTTGAAATATGAATTCTTAGCCATCTGGGTCTCAGACAAGAGCAAAAAATTAGGGTTAGAGTTAGAGAGGTGGTATTCCATGGATGCAGAGTTAGAGTGCAAGCCACTGATGTTGGTAAAGTGAATAGAACGCCACGCCTGTACAAATCTGCTATCATACAGGCACACACAATCACAAAAAAAAAAAAAAATACAGAAACAAACAGACAAAAACCAAAGGAGAAATGAGGAAAAATTATTTGTACGCTAAACCCTAAATTTAAAACCTGAAATTTTGAAGCGGTAAACCCTATTTACAGCAAATATCTAAAATATGAATAATCCAGAAAGTTTAAAAACATTCACGCACTCTCACGAAATTGAGTAACAAAAAAAAAGAAAAAAAATACTTTTGATCAACTAAAAAAGTAGAACCTAAATCTGTATAAATTATAATAATAGCTATCCAAATAGGTAAATGTTACGCTAAAACCCAAGCTGGAGAAACGCTAACAATCTAAGTTAAAAAGAAGTTGAGGAACAAAATATATATATATATATATATATATATATATATATATATATATATATATATATATATATATATAGTATATATATATATATATATATATATTATATATATATATATATATATATATATATATATATATATATATATATATGCGGAATGATTTGGTTTTGTGTGGCGAATCTGAAGAGAGTTTGAGAGGATTGGTAGAGAGATTTGGCAGAGTGTGTAAAAGGAGATGCTTGAAAGTAAACGTGGATAAGAGTAAGGTTATGGTTGTGAGTGAGGACAGTTCTCAGTGTGAAGTTATTGTTAGATGGTGAGCAGCTGGAACAAGTGTCTGAGTGAGTTTTAAATATTTAGGATATTATGTTGGATGAAAAGGGAACGGGATGATGCAGAGTGTAGTAGGAAAGTGTTGAATGGCAGGAAGGTGGGTTGCAAATTAAATCGTTGGTGAATTAAAGGGACTAAGTCTTGGGAGTTGTGCTAGGGTTCTTGCATGAGGGTTATTGTTGTTACCCGCTGTTATGTATAGTTAGTGAGGACTATGGTTCTGGAATAAGAAGTATAGTCTAAAGTTCAATGTGTTCAGAATGGACAATCTTATGGTGTGCTAGGCTGTGAGATGAATTGATAAATGAGAGGAACGTATTAGAGAATGTGTGGTGTGAAGAAAGGGTAAGTGAGAGAATAAAATGAAAGTATGTTGAGATGGTTTAGTCATGTGGAAAAGATGAATGGTAGTCGGTGGTTAAGCGGATGTATTGTGTCGAGTGTGTTTGGAAACCGGACCGGCTTGGGAGACGAAGAAAAGTGGATTGAGTCGGAAAACGAATGTTTGAAGGAGAGAAATGTGAGTTCGTAGAGGCGAGAAGAAGTGTGTATAACAGGAGTGAAGTGGCGAGGTTTGCAGAGGGGGTTATGTTGTGGCCCACCTGGGCCGAGGGATGAACCCTTACACATAGACGATCTACCATAGTGAGGGTTCATCGTCGCGTCCCATGAAGCTCTAGGGTGGGATTTTTTGACTGCGACGAGTTCTCACTAATTAATTGGTACAGAGGGGCGGTAAGGCTGGGCTTTCTTTTCGACTTTTGTCATATTCTTCTACTGCTTTTTTTTCCGATGCATGCTGCGCACCTTACTCCCAATCTTGGGAAATAAAAAGGGAGGATTGAAGAAGAAGAATATATATATATATTATATATATATATATATATATATATATATTATTATTATATATATATATATATATATATAATTATAATATATATATATATATATATATATATATATATATATATATATACCGGTATATATATATATATATATATATATATATATATAATATATATATATATAACGCCTCGTGGCGCAGGAGGTTGAGTCCACCGCCTCTCATACGAGAGGACGCTGCTTCATTCCTCCGCGTAGCAGTTGGTTTTATCTACCTGGGGGCAAATTTAAACTCGACTGCGAACACGTGGTGGCGCTGGTTTGGTATAGCCGGCCTTAAAGTTCGATTTCCTGTGGTCCCCCCGTGTTACCCCCTGCATAGGGGATAAAGCACGTTAAAAGGTAGTTATATATATATATATATATATATATATATTATATATATAATATATATATATTATATTATATATATATAATATATATTATATATATATATAATATAGTACTATATATATATATTATATATTATATATATATATAATATAATATATATATATTATATATATATTACATACCGGTATATATATATATTCTCTTCTTATCTACCTTTTTTTCCCAGATTGGGAGTAAGGAGCGCTACAAGCATCGGAAAAGAAAAGCAGTAGGAGAGTATGACAAATGTCGAAAAGAAAGCCCAGCCTTACCGCCCCCTCTGTACCATTAATTAGGTAAAGCTCGTCACAGACAGAAAATCCACCCTAAAGCTTCATGGAACCGCGACGGACCCTCACTATGGTAAATCGTCAATGTAAGGGTTCATCCCTTGGCCCAGGTGGGCCACAACCATGCCCCCATACAAAACCCCGTCATTCTCTCCTATCATGCACCTTTATTCTCGTCTCTGCCAAAGTCACATTTCTCTCCTTCAGACATTCGTTCACCGACTCAATCCACTTTCTCTTCGGTCTCCCAGCCGGTCGGTTCCCAACACACTCTCCACTATACATCCGCTTAACCAACCGACTATCATTCATCCTTTCCACGTGACCAAATCATTTCAACATACTTTCATTTATTCTCTCATTTACCCCTTTCTTCACACCACACAACTCTCTAATACGTTCATTCCCATTTTATTAATTCTTATCACACCTAGCATGCCCCTAAGATTGTCCATCTAAACACATTGAACTTTAGATCTATATTTCTTATTACATAACCATAGTCTCACTACCATACAATAACACAGGTAACAACATACCCTCATGTAAGACTACCGCACTCAAGACTTAGTCCCTTTACATTCACCAACGATTTAATTGCACCAGCAACCTTCCTGCCATTCATCAACTTTCCTTACTAACACTCTGCATCTATCGTTCCCCTTCTCATCCAACAACATACCCTAAATATTTAAACTCAGACACTTGCTCCAGCTGCTCACCATCTAACATAACTTCACACTGAGGACTGTCCTCACTCACAACCATAACCTTACTCTTATCTACGTTTACTTTCAAACCCCTCCTTTTACATACCCTGGCAAATCTCTTTACCAATCCTCTCAAACTCTCTTCAGATTCGCCACACAGAACAAATCATCCGCATATAATAGGTAGGGCCACCCTCCACTTTCATCTCCATTCTCCATCATTTCTAACACCATTTCCTGCCATCCCCCACCTCGAATGTCTTTCATAACCCCATCCATATACAAATGAATAATTCAGGAGACATAACACAAAACCCTGTCTCTACTCCACTATTAATCCTAACAATTCACCATTGACACCATTTATTCTTTACACATGCTCACTATCGTCATACATTACTTTTGATTCCATTCAGAAGCCTACCACCAACACCATATAATCACTAATACCTGCCATAAAGCTTCCTATTAACTCTATACATACGCCTGTTGTAAATCCATAAAAACCTAAATATAATTTATTTCTTCTTCTCTCTCGTTTTCTCATCGATTTGCTTCAATGTAAAAATTTGATCCACACATCCTCTAACATTCTAAACGCACCTTGTTCTTCACCAATCAGTACCTCAGTCACTCAACGCACTCTTTCGACCAAAATACCAGCATATACCTTCCCTACAAACACTCAATAAACTTATTCCCTATAATTCTACAAGGATCCCCTTTTCTCCCTTACCCTTATACAATGGTACTATTACTGCACTCATCAATCCCTCGGAAGAAACTATACCCTCCATAAACGCTTTGTTACACACTTCCAAATCCACTCAATCACCATCTCGCTTCCGCTCTTGATCATTCACTAAGTAATTTCATCTAATACCTGCAGATTTTTTACCATTCTTTCAACTTTCTCACCTACCCATTACTCCTCCTTACTATAACCTCATTCCCCAAAATACCTATTCCTTCTTGCCACATCATAAAACCAACACACATTCACTAAACACCTCATCATTACTGTTAATTTTTTGTGCAGATTTTCGAAGTGCTTCTTCCCACACGCCCCTCACATCCATTTCGATCAGTTTTACAAAAGCACCATCCCCTATTTCATATTCTAAAAGCAGATTCCCTATTCTCATTCTTAACCTTTCGCGCTTCCTTCCAGAAGAGCTTTCCTATTCCCTTGTATGTCCTCAATTCATCCTCCTTCCAAACTGTTCATTTACCTCTTGTTTTTCTCTACGTATGCACCTTTAGTATTTCTTTTTTCTCCTTATATAATCCAAGCATCTTTCTTTGAAACTTCATCATTTGCTTTTTTAGTACATTCAACCCCACGCTTTGTTTTTTACCTTTAACCGCTTTCATCACCTCTTTATTCCACCACTGTTAACATCTTTACTTCCTACTTTAGGCACATCACCACACTCCTTTGCACTACTACCAATTGCTTCCTTCATTTGCCCCCAGAAATTTGTGTTTATATATATATATATATATATATATTATATATAATATATATATATAGTTATAATATATATTATAAATATATATATATATATATATATTATATATATATATATATATATATATAGTATATTATATATATATATATATATTATATATATATATATACCTATTATTATATATATATATATATATAATATATATATATATATATATATATATTAGTATATATAAATATTATATATATATATATAATATATATATATATATAATATATATATATATATATATATATATAATATATATATATTATTATATATATATATATAAATTGTAGGGTCGCCATTGACACTAACCAAGGAAAGGTCGTGGAACCTAAAAAAAGAAGCAGAGCGAACTTTGACAAACTTTTAAATGAAGACTTCTGGCCTGCGGGAATAAAAGGAAAGAGAATGCAGAGAGAGAACTAGGGAAAAGGAAACGAGAATTCTTTCACTTAACCGGTAGCGTAACTTTGTTTTTTTTTTTCTTTTTCTTTTTTTTCAATGTTAAAGTAGGAAAAGAAAGTTTTGAGTCCACGGTGATTAGTTACTAAATGAAAGTAGCGTTGATGATAATAGGGAATCATATTCCAACTATTTAAGTGGTGATACTTAATTGGGATGAAGTTGTCGAAATACGCACAGAGGATAAAGAATTTCTCTGGTTCAAATTGATTAAGGGGAAGAAGGAAAATGAATTGCTATACGGTTGTTGAAACTTATATTTAGAAATTGTGTAAATATAAGATTTAAAATATTTTTGTATTTAGTAGTGAAAAATAATCTTACAATGATAATGGAATCTCCAAACTTTTTTTTCTGAGGTGGTGGGTAATTTGGTAGTGAAATAGTAGTCTTTTATATTGACCGTGAAAGCTTCCGATTTTTTTTAGGGGATCGGTAATTTGGTAGGTAAAAGGAAATCTTTTATATTGATAGTGAAAGCTTCACTTTTTTTTTTGAGGTGGATAATTTGGTAGTGAAAAATTAATATTTTATATTGATAGTGAAAGTTTCAAACATATTTTTTGAGGAGGTTGGTAATTTGTAGTGATAAGTGTCTTTTATATTGATTGTGAAAGCTTTAGTCTTTTTTGAGGGGTTGGGTAATTTGGTAGTGAAAAATTAGCCTTTTATAATTGATAGTGAAAGCTTGTCTTTTTTGAGGGGGTGGGTAATTTGGTAGTGAAAAATGTCTTTTATATTGATAGTGAAAGCTTGTCTTTTTTGAGGGGGTGGGTAATTTGGTAGTGAAAAATTACTTTTATATTGATTGTGAAAGCTTCAGACTTTATTTGCGGGGGTGAGGAATTAGTTGATGAGAGGTGCAATGTTAAAAGTTATTGAGAATAATTGGTTGGTTGGAATGCTATTTGTGTCTGAAAATAAAATAAAGCAATCATGCGTTTGTACAAAGGGAGCTAGCTGTATATTTGTTTGTTTTCCAGTTTGGAAAACTTTTTGTAGATGACACTACACAGTAAAACACAAAGTGCATAAATGTTTTTCAGGTACACCTATGTATCCCTGATAAAAGTTGTATTTGCAAAACAATGTAAGCTTTTATATTTTTCATTGAAATTATTTAAATAATGTAAGCTTTTTTGATTTTTCATCATTATTTTTTGAACTTTACAATTAATGTTAAATTTTTTTAGTTTTATATTTGGAAACTTATTATGTGTAAACATTATTTTAGCTGCATTGTAAATAGTTAGTTAACCGTGATCATGCCTGAAATATACAAGCGAAATATTGGTATATTAATATTGGTTCATTATCGCTTTCGTTCCAATTCGAAGGGCCTAAGCCCAACGAACTGTAGGCAAGCCTGAACGCTTGCGTTCGGGTGGGCGCAGCAGCTCTGATAAATTTATATTTATATAATACAAATGAATTTAAAAATTTTAATATCTTTTATTGGCGACTTTACCTCCGTGACACTTAAGGTTTTGCGCTTTTAACGCCAGCTAAGTAGGTCAATGACTAGTGCATTGTTCTGTCTATGCGAGTGTTTCGAGCACTTATTAACGGGCGTTAGATCAGCACTTTTAACGCCGCGTTTTAAGTACACTTATAGAACTTGCCTAATAATATCTTAGTTGAGCCAATATTCTTCATGCTTTTTATTTATTTTTTAAGAACTGTTGAAGAATTCCAAGAACGAATGGAAGAACTTGAAGGTAGCAAGAAGCGACTTCAGATTGAACTTGATGATCTTGTATCTACGAGAGGTACAGCCGACAAAAATGTCCATCAATTAGAAAAGGCTAAACGTGCTTTGGAGTCTCAGTTGGCAGAACAAAAGACTCAGGTGATTTTATTATCTAACACTTCATTGATCGTTATTATTATTTATCCAGAGATTTGAGTTTTTTATTATTATTATTATTATTATTATTATTATTATTATTATTATTATTATTATTATTATTATTATTATTATTATTTATTATTATTATTATTAATAATAATAATTATTATATTATTATTATATTATTATATTATTATTATTATTATTATTATTATTATTATTATTATTTTTGCATTTTATTTTCAGTTTTATCCCATTGCAATATACATTAAATGGTTTTCTACCATACTTTTTTTTTTTAGATTGAGGGATTGGAAGACGAGCTTCAACTTACTGAAGATGCAAAACTTCGTCTGGAAGTTAACATGCAGGCGATGAAAGCTCAATTTGATAGAGATTTGAATGCCAGAGAAGAACAAGGAGAAGAGAAGAGAAGAGGACTTATCAAACAGCTTAGGTGATACTGATAGAATTGTACCCTTAGCATTTTTTTTCCTTTATATCCTTATAGGTTGTGTGGTTAAGGCATAGCATTTTCCCTAAATGAAATTACGATTATAATAGAAACTTTTTATTTATTTAATTTTTTATTTAATTTTTTTTTATTCAGGGAACTCGTGAGTGAGTTAGAAGAAGATAAGCAACGCACAGCTGCCGTTACAGCTCGCAAGAAGCTTGAGGGCGACTTGAAGGATATGGAAAGCCAACTAGAAATGAACAGCAAGCTAAAGGAGGACGCCCTCAAACAGCTGAAAAGAATGGGTGGCCAACTGAAGGAATACCAAAGGGAAGCCGACGAAGCACGTATTGGAAAAGAAGAAATGGCATCTCAGTATAAAGAGATGGAAAGGAAAATCAAAATAATGGAAACGGAATTGCTTCAGTACCAAGAAGATATCAGTTCACTAGAGAGGGCCAAAAAGGTAAGCTTTCTATTCTCACTGTATAGTACTTTTCACTCCTAATAGTATATTACGAATCACTTATTAGGTTGTGGTGCTTAGAATTAATTTTATTATATTAAAGTTAACTGTCATTTTTGAAATTTAGAATGCAGAGGCCGAAAGAGATGAACTTCAAGAAGAATTGAGTCAATACATCTCTAAAACAATGAGCTTAAGCAGGATAGTGGCAGACCTTCCGAGGCGTAATCTGGGGCTCCCTGAGGAAGAATTAGAAGAAGAACAAAGTAATGTTGAGGTAAGATTTGTGATAAGCTGGATTTAGAAGTGTGACTTATACGGATACCCTAAGTTACTGTAAAATATTTTTGTAATCCTTCTCACTGTATTTATATATTTTCTTTGTTAATTTTAAAGATGTTTTCGTCTATAATAAATTAATTGTCAGCTTCTTCTTAAATATATTTTTTTAAATAAATTAATATGGTAATTTTTTTCTTTCAAAAATGGAATTAGTATTACCGATAAATGGAAAAGGAATCAGCTGACAAACCTGGAACAAAAGTCCCTAAAACTTAACTCATATCATCAATGAAAAATCTGCGGTCGTCAAATTGGAATGACAGAGATCGATGTTGGAAGTGAAACAAAGAACTCAAACTTAAATTAAGCAAAACTAAGCTTTAAGTGTTTGTAACTAAAAGCATCATTAATTCACTTGAATCAGTATGTGGTTTTGTTTTCTAATATTATTATTATTATTATTATTATTATTATTATTATTATTATTTGTTTGATACTAAGGTTCAATTGTTTATTATTATTGTAATATAATTCATATCAGTTAAAAATATAGTTTGATAATTTACTAAGCAAAGTATATTCACAATTAAATATTCTTTTTATAGTTATACAAGTTATTCAGTACCACATTTTCATTAGCATGCTGTATTCAGTAATTATTAAAATTTTTAGTAGTTATATAAGTGTTATTCAGTAATTATTAAGATAGTGAATGATACCAATAATAGCGGATAATGAATTGATAGTGATAGCGGAAATAGTAATAATGATAATAGCATAATGGTGATATTTACTATTTTTTATGTGTGGTATATATTTTTTTTTCTTTTTGTATTTTATATTTATTTATATAAAGCGCCCGATAGCTCAGTGTTAAAGCACTCGCCAAACAAAGCGAGGGTTCCAGGTTCTTAACTGGTCGGGTGGGAGAATGTGTGCTATTCTCTTCTCCTTGGGTTTGGCTTCGTCCTGCTCGACGTTAAACGAGCGCGCCATCTCCCGACAGCTCCGCCCCGCAGTGACGCTGCTAAAAAAAACAAAAAAAAAATCTGGAAAAAAGGGGCAGCTCCAGGTGATGATAATAAGATTATTATTTTACAAGAGATTTTATGTAAAAAATAATTTTAAAAACGAGACATTCTGGAAGGAGTAAAGATGAAAATTAGAACCCTTTATTTTGGTGGTTGCATACTGTTTAAATTGCTATAGAGATACTTAAATCTTCGTTTAAATTATTTTGTAACCTGCACTTTGCGAAAGTTAAAGTTAGAGAGTTAAGATGGAGTGAAATTTGTTTTCTCTTAGTCCTTGAATTTCACATTGGTCCAAAATGGGAAGGAGAGTGGTCTTATTATTTATTTTTATGGATGATAATTATTTTTCTGTTTGCAAATATTGAGCACTGGATATTGATATAGTAATGTAGGAAGAATTAATTGTGAAATTGGTTGAACTTTGCGTTTTATTAAAATTACTTGAATAGATATGATAAACCTGATAAGTACATATTAGTGTATTAAAAATAATGTATATCTATTATATAAAGGATTATTGGTAAATGAGTTGTTTTGAATATGATTGAGATGAGACATGGGTTTCAGTAGTAAAAGACTGTTGAAGATGGAAGATTAGTTGCATAGTTAATTAATAATAGACTTTATGTTGCAGGCCAAATGTAAATTGTAATTAATTAATTGTATCATTTTTCTTTCAGACCAATTTAAGATTATATAGTCCACGAGCCCTTCGTTCAAATATCAAGTGTAATTACTAAATTCTGAAAAACTAAAACCAAAAGAAACAAAAAAAAGGAAAGAAGATAATTTTAAGGACGAAGATTCAAATAATGGGACCCTTGACTTTAAGGTATTATTATAATTATTTTCAAGAATTGTATATTATTATGGACAATCTTAGGGGCGTGTTATTTGTGAAAAGAATTGTTAAAATGAGGAATGAACGTATTAGAGAGTTGTCTAGTGTGAAGAAAGGGATAAATGAGAGAATAAATGAAAGTACGTTGAGATGGTTTGGTCATGTGAAAAGGATGAATGATAGTCGGTTGGTTAAGCGGATGTATAGTGGTGAGTGTGTTGGGAATCGACCAGCTGGGAGACAGAAGAAAAAGTTGATTGAGTCAGTAAAGGAATGTTTGGAAGAGAGAAATTTGAGTTTGGCAGAAGCGAGAATAAAGGTGCATGATAGGAGAGAATGGCGGGGTTTTGTGAGGGGGTATGGTTGTGGCCCACCTGGGCCAGGGGATGAACCCTACACTTGACGATATGCCATAGTGAGGGTCCGTCGCGGTCCCGTGAAGCTCTAGGGTGGATTTTCTGACTGCGACGAGTTCTCACTAATAAGTATAGAGGGGGCGGTAAGGCTGGGCTTTCTTTTTGACTTGTGTCATATTCTTCTACTACTTCTCTTTTCCGATGCATGTCACGCACCTTACCCATATTCTTAAGGGGGGAAGGATGATGATGATAATGTATATTATTAAATATTATAATTACTGTTTATGTTATTACTGTATATTATAATTATAGTAATGTAATTTTTATTTTGAATTAACACTTTAAATTGATGAAATTGAAATTAAATTATTATTATTTTTAGAAGCATTAGTAGTAGTGGTATTTTACTATCCCTGTGTATGGGGGAGAAAGAATTCCACAATGTACCTTTCAGCCTATCGTAAGAGGCGACTATGAAGACAATGGTAGCTGGGTTTGGGTCCCGCTACCTCTTTATACCCTAAGAATGCTCAGTATGCCTCTAATTTCTGGTGCATGTTTACATACCTTACCCCCAATTCTGGAGAAAAAGGGGTAGCTCCAGCTTATGATAATAAGATTATTATTTTACAAGAGATTTTATGTAAAAAATAATTTTAAAAACGAGACATTCTGGAAGGAGTAAGGATGAAAATTAGAACCCTTTATTTTGGTTGTTGCATACTGTTTAAATTGCTATAGAGATACTTAAATCTTCGTTTAAATTATTTTGTAACCTGCACTTTGTGAAAGCTGAAGTTAGAGAGTTGAGATGGAGTGAAATTTGTTTTCTCTTAGTCCTTGAATTTCACATTGGTCCAAAATGGGAAGGAGAGTGGTCTTATTATTTATTTTTATGGATGATAATTATTTTTCTGTTTGCAAATATTGAGCACTGGATATTGATACAATAATGTAGCTAGAATTAATTGTGAAATTAGTTGAACTTTGCGTTTTATTAAAATTACTCGAATCGAAATGATAAACCTGTTAAGTACATATTAGTGTATTAAAAATAATGTATATCTATTGTATAAAAAAATTATTGGTAAATTTGTGTTGAATATGTTGGAGACCAAATGTAAATTGTAATTAATTAATTGTACCAGTTTTCTTTCAGTCCAATTTAAGATTATATAGTCCACGAGCCCTTCGTTCATGTATCAAGTGTAATTGCTAAATGTTGTATATACAGTATATATAATAGAAAAAAATAAGAAAGGAATTGTTTGATAAGGGAGTGTTGTAAGTTTTAAATACTTCCGAGTTATTGTTTGTG
>JABUQX010011176.1:0-2500 GCA_015478945.1 Trachelipus rathkii | reverse complement strand
GATTAATTTTTTTTTTTACAGTTGTCTCCACCACTCACGGGCAGAGCCTTTTTCAAGGAGGGGTTGTAGTACGCTCAAAAGTTCACCCTCTAGCGTAAATTACGCATATGAGCACAGACGCAGGCTTTAAAGTGAGGAGATTAAATTCAGCAGGAAATACAGAAGATGGAAGAGAATTCCACAGAACAGAGGTGGTGGGAAAGAAGGAAGCACCACAGCGAACTAGCCTGGAGTTACCAATGTCAACGCAAAACTCGTGCGCAGATACAGCACCCCTTGTGCTACGAGGGCGTCGTAAAGGTGGTGGTGAGCGAGTGATAAGTTCCCTCGAGCACCTGCCGTTGTAGTGCAATATAGGATACAGAGGTATAAAGCACCAACATCGCGCCCCAAAGATAGAGGGCCAAGTGAACTGGAAAATACAGAACAGTTTATAAGCCTTTTTGCCTTTGACTCGACCCTGTCCAAAAGCCGGGTGAAACCAGAGCACCCCCCCCCCAAGATATGAGAGCAGTACTCCATACATAGGCGGATGAGATCATTGTATAGCTGTAGCAACTGAGAAGAGGAATAAAAGTCTCGCAGTCTAAACAGAACTTCCAGTTTCTTTGAGGCCGCCCTCGCAACCGTTGTGATGTGAGGTTTCCAAGACATTTTTTTTGTTTATGTTAAGGCCAAGGATGTTTATATTGTCAACAGGATATACGAGAGAACCGTCAGAAAGAGATATCGGATAGAAGGGTGTTTGGAGAAGGAGATTGTATGTTGGGCTTTAAAGAATTGAATTTCAAGGTTGAGACACCATCCGGAAATTCTATCCAGATCAGCGAGAATAGAATCGGACAGATTAAGACGAGAGGCAATTCTAGAAGTAAAAGAGGGAGCAGAATTGATATGAGTTAAAGAATGAAGGGTCGAGTCATCGACATATGAGTGGATAGAGTTAGAGGTGCAGGTGAGAAGATCATTATTGAAAATAAAGGAATAAAGTAGGAGATAAGACAGAACCCTGAGGAACACCACTATTGACAGAAAAAGAAGAAGTCGCCCCATCAACAACAGCCGACATTGAGCGATTTGAAAGAAAGCTAGACATAAGTAAGCAAAGTGAAGGAAGAAACCCAAAGGAGGGGAGTTTGGAGAGCAGTGACGCGTGTCATACTCGGTCAAATGCTTTGTATAATATATGTCAAGCGCCATCATGGACAGTCTCGATAGGCCCATGTGGCTTCTTACTGTCTCTATATTCTTAAAGTCTTAATGTCTCCCCGTAGTTCCTATGAGCGAAAATCCATAAATCAGTTAGATAGAAAACGGTAATGCCATGTAGAGACTTGAGAGCGCCGAAAGCCGTACTGGCGATCGGAATGAGTTTCCAGATGATCTAAGAGGTGAGAGTTGAGAAGGGTTTCAAAGATCTTAGACAGAATACAAATGAGAGCTATAGGGCGATAGTTAGAATTATCAGAGCGGCTTCCTTTTTTCTGAATAGGTTGGACATGTGCGAGCTTCCAACACAGGGAAAGTGCTAGTATTGAGACATAAAGAGTATAGTGGAGAGAGGGGCCATCCAGGCTACCCGACTTCCTAACGTTCATAGATTTCAGGGGCCCATGCACCCGATCAGATGTAATCATGGGGAAAAGCATAGGACACCTGAGAGAAGAAGGTGTAGGAAGAGGAATGCCAGAATCGTCCAGGGTTGAGTTAGAGGAAAATAGGAATCCGAAGAGATTGCTCTTTTCAGTTCGAGAATTAGCAACAGAATCATCAGATCGAATAAGAGGAGGAAAGGCAGATTTACAAAAGTTGTTTGAGATGTTTTTGGCAAGAGGCCAGAAATATTTGTCAGTAGGAGAACCAAGAAGATTAGCGCACTTTCGTTTGATGAAAGCCCGCTTTGCTCGTCGAAGAGTATCTCTGCAACGATTTCCAGCTGAATGAATATTAGCGAGAGTGATAGGAGAACGAGAATTTTTTCACCCCCGATACGCACTGTCTCTAGCATGAATGGCTAGAGAACAAGCACGATCGAACCATGGATTATGAGGAGAGAAAGATTTAGTTGAATAAGGAATGAACCTGCTCATCCCATAAACGATTACAGCTCCCTTCTTATCTTTTAAATCTTTATACATCCATCATTATTCCTTACTGATTTAGCCAATTTGTTATCATCTGCAAACTTGGAAACCTTACATTTAAGTCCCTGGTCTAAATAGTTTATACATATATGAGGAACAGCCACTTGAACTAAGAAATCGTTACGGACCACAAACATGTCTCCTCATTTCCATTAATAAATTCTTTTCATTTTCATTGATTAACTATTATTATTATTATTATTATTATTATTATTATTATTATTATTATTATTATTATTATTATTATTATTATTATTATTATTATGAGATTCCTGAAGTGGCGCAACGAAAACGTGAAAGCGTTTCACGATAAATGCGAAACGGTTAAACACCCATCTGATTCGAACGAAGTATTG
>JABUQX010011175.1:0-40550 GCA_015478945.1 Trachelipus rathkii | reverse complement strand
TTTTAGTATATCGATCATCGGGGATTTGTTAAAAAGTTTGTGCATTAAACGGGAAAAAAATTCGATTGTTTTTTTCGAGTTCGTAAATTTGTCGTCATCGTCATCGTCGTATTTGCCGCTCTCTTTCGAAAATTCCTCGAGGAAGATAAAAACTTCGTTTTCGAAATGTTGTCGATCGATGCCCGAAATAGTTTTTCTTGATAAGTTGTTGTTGTTGTTACGGGCGCCGCCTCGTAAGCATTCATTTTCAAAGTTTGAAGAATTCTGACCGGGAAAGTGGGAAAGAGACGACGACGACAGTTTTGCGTAAAGATTGGTGGCGACGTCGTAAATATTTAGCACCAATTTTTTCAAGGCGCCAGGGTCGGATTCGTACTCGCTTAATAGTTGGCATATATATTTATTATCGAACGTTTTAATGGATATTTCTAGCCCCTCGAAAACGGAGGAAGAACTATAAGGTGTTTGTCTGACGGCAACGGGAGGCGGCGCTCTATGAGCGGCTAGAGATTGAAATTTGGCGCGGCTGTCGATAAGGTTCCCGCTGGCGAGCTCCAGTAAGTTACCCGTATTTAAAGACCGTTTTACGATTTTATAAACGCTGACGAATATGCCCGGCGGTCCAATTCCTAACACCTCGTGTTTAAGAATATTAAAGACGATCTTTTCCATCGCTTCGAGGTGGCTCTCGTCTAAATCGATTTTCAGAAAGGAATTTTTCGATTTCTTGCCGCTTCCCCCGGAAAAGCGTCGAATGCTTTTTTTCGTAAAATACTCCAGCAGTTGTCTAGAGGAGCAGTTCAATACGGTATTACTCACAGCGTTCGTCGTCGAAAAAATCTTTACATCGCCGAACTTTCGCGATAGCGACCCGAGTAAACAATCCTCGATATCGCGCAAACGATTTCCCTCGTAATCTCTTTCGTACGGAGGAAGCGAATTTAATGCTGCGTCGACCTTCAACGCGGTCCGCTTCGTTTTCTCGCGCCCGCGTAGGGCGCTCGGGTGAATCGATTTGTTGATAATTCCCACGCTGTCGTTTCGTTTAAAAATATCGTTTTTAAGGACCCTAAAAACGATAATTTCGAACAACTCTATCGTCGTGTGGCTGTTCTTATGTCCCCCGCAGAAATCTATTAAGGACAGCAAAGGCGACAAGTAAAACACGAAAATTTCGAGCCGCAACTCGTTCGTTAAATCGGTTTCGTTATTCCTAAAATCGTCGTAACAAGCTTTCCCGTTCTCATCCGCTTTGAACGAACAAGATCCAAAATGTTTTATGAGTATTTGGGCTAAGCTTTTATTTTGAAATTGAGAATTATACCTGATTGTCTCGAAAGCGTGCTTCGCTTCTTCGATTAAATACGCTCGTATTTCTTCATTTTTATCTTCGATTATACTATTGATAGCAGAAATGTAATATTTTTTCAAGTAATCCTCGTAACGGCGAATAGAAAAAGAAACGCGATCGTCATCAAAGTCGCCCTTTTCAAAAATATTCTTCAATTTTTGCTGGTCGAAGATATTCGCGAAAATATATCGCCCCAAAGCGTTTCCGGCGTTTTCCTTTATAGATCGCAAAAGGGTAGAAAACAGGTTTTTTTCAACATCGTGCAGAGTTATTAATTCGCTCGAGTCGCCAATATTTTTTTTTTGCATTTCTTCCTCTTCACCACCCTCGCTCTCATCGGATCCACTTTCCTCATCCTCGTCGTCGTCTTTGCCATCCACCTCGTGTTCCTCTTCCTCGGCGATATCTTCGCCACTCGATAAAGTTTCCATATCATCTTCCTCCTCACGGCTATCGCTTTCTGCTTCATTTTCTTCCCCTTCGCCGTTCTGTCTCGACTCTTCAACCTCTTCGCCTTCCCCTTCGCCGTTTCCACGATCGTCGTCGTTTTGTTCCTTATTAAATTTTTCCATTTTTTCGGTTATTTATGGAAAACTTTTTATATTACGTTTATTTATATTTATTGCGTTGACACGACACCGATGACGTTAGCGGCAGCGTTTTTGAACAGGCTCGCGGGATTAAAGGTGTAGCGGAATAAAAAATTATCCCCCGATTTTAACTTTCGAATGATTCTCGCATTATCGAAGTTTAACCCTTTACCGTAAAACACCGGAACGTCGACGATATCTCGGTTCGATTTGAACCAGCCGGTAAAATCCATGGCAGAATCAACGATGCTTACGATCGCGTTTTCTTCTAAAAAATCGTTGATTCTAAACGGGCTTTTCATCTCGAAAAAGACGCATTTCCTTACTGATTTGGAATACATAACTGGAATTAAAGAAAACGAACCAGGAGGAACTTCCCCCTCACCGCGGAAGAAAGTTTCGTAATTCTTCTCGTTATTTCTCAAAAGCTCACCGATGGATTTTCGTAGCTTTACGAACGATGGCGCGAAACTATTCTTACACGCGACCAAGGTTCTCAAATACGACGGGAAATGGTGCTTCTGAACATACCGGATATCTCTTTCTGGTAAGAGACCTCTCGGTGTTAAAAGTCGTCGTGATCGTCGTATTCGCTTCTGCCGCAGTCTTTTCAACGCGCCTTTTTGGCCTTTATCGAACCGGGATAATACCAGCGTCCCGTCGTTAAAAACCAAATTCGAGAAAGCTTTGACGAATTTACCCACTCCACTCGCTCCATCGCGGCATTCGTCTTCCAACTCCGAGAAAACGGACGAGACGAATAAGTCGTTAGCGGTCTTTAAAATCCAAAACGTTTCCATGCACTGAGGGCACGCGTTTTCCCAAATTGAGTCGCAAACGCCCTCGTATTTTTTATCTAATACCTCTTCGTCGTCGTCGTCAGTTCCAGAAAACCGACGAAAGGATAACTCCGCGGGAGTTCCTTTCGCGACGGAAGCGGCGTCCTCGCAACGCGCGCAACTCTCCCACATGGAAAAAAGGATCCAGTTCGCTAGGCCGATGATGTTCCCTGAGCTCTCGCAAAACATGTTTAATCGTATATCGTATTTTTTAGTTAACCGAAAAATAAACCTCAACCTTTTCGCGATTTTTTCGTTCAAATATTCATTTTCAAACAATTTTAAGCCCCCGTACCCGAATTCCAAATTTAAAACGGAATTCGGTTCGCAGCTCGCTAAACATACTTGCCGCAGTAAATGATCGATAATCTTGTTGTAAAATTTAACCACGTACTTGTCGGTTGGTCGTTTAATTGCAAACCTCGTCGACGACATCGCGAGCTTCTAATAAAATTAATGGTACATATATTTATTTTGTTATTTATTTACTTATTTATTTACTTATAAAAAAATTTTTTATTGTAGTTACCCGTAAAAAATAAATTTCATAAAAAATGGGATTTTAGGGGGGAAATAAATAAAATAAATAAAATTAATAAAATTTATTTCAACATTCAAATAAAAATGCACATTTAGAATTGCTTCTGATAAACACATTTGTATGTTAATAAAGAAATTATTTGAGTGGTTATGAATACATTTATATAACAATAAAGAAAATTTTAAATTGGTTAAAAAAACATTTACACGTACAAATAAATATATGCACGAGGGTGCGCCTGTCAATGTATGTTACAAATTATTTTATTTCATTTAAAAGCTTATTTATTTTATGCCCCACAACTTTGAAAATTTTATTAAAAAATTTATGATCATCGATATCCTCTCTGATCCCATTAATTATATGTATTGTTTTGGGAGTAGTTTCGTGAAAATTTTCTAAAAAAAAGAATATACTGTCATCAAATAAAAAATAAACATCTTCCTTTAGCCATAAGTCGCCCTCAAAGAAATTTTCTCTATTATTGCCAAGGTCGAAGCCACTTAATAATTTATACTGGCCGGGTAAATCAGGACTCCGCAGGCCTCCGTATCGTTTAATATTCCATTGGATAAGAGTATTTCCGCAGGTGTCTTTCAAAGTTATGAACAAGTTCTTGATCGAAATGCTTTTTTTTTCTTCATAACTCAAATTGATAAGCGATTCGCGTTTTTTAGCGGGGCAAATTTTAACCTTTTTTTTACGTTCTAAATATCGATCGAAATTGAGCTCTAGAGTCGTTTTTAAAGGTTGAATATTGTTCAGAACTTCACAAAGGTCGGTAATAGAAACACCATCCATCGACAAAATTCCCTCCAACCCAAAGCATATTGTAATCTTTTCAAGCTTTGGAGAAACACAGCAAATATGATTTAAAACCTCAACGAAGTCAATTTTTAATTCTCTCAAATTTTTAAAAACATATTCATGATCACCTACGTTATCATCTGCGTTTTTAAGGGCGGACAAAAATAAAAAATATCTACGCCTGATTTCCAAACTCGTTAAATTCGGGAATGTTTCGGCAATTTTCATACTTAAATATTTAGGACCAAGATTAGATTTATAAAATTCATCCACCACTAGCTTTAAATTATACACATTTTCAAATCTGGAAGGGGATGAAATCGCACTAAATTTCGCATTTCTTTGTAGGATGGTATTAAATTCGCAGAGATCTCCTATCTTCAGTTCTAGGAAACCATCAGTTTTTCTGATCATCCTTCGCAAATTGGTTCTAAAAAAAATTATATCCCAAGCGCCGATTATTTTCTCTTCTAATATCGTGTGATTCATTTCACAAATAGGTGGTCGACATCGTCCTCCCATATAATCGAAATTGCCGGTCTTTCGCTCGAAAAAGTAACGCATTAAAAACACCATAGCGTAGCGAATTGACCTACACAAGAGACATATTGGTGCGATTATTCTATTTATTTCACGAAATTCACTAAACATTTGGTAAAATTTTTTATTCATCATTATTATTTCCCACTGCTCTTCTGATTGTGTTATGTCTTCATCTTCCACTACTTCTTCACCATATTCTTCTTCTTCCGACGTTTCTTCATCCACTCTATTTTTATCCTTAATTTTCGGATAAATTTCAGATCCCTTTTCGGTGATTTCCCATTCCATTATTCTTCGATTTTCGATTTCGACCACCATAAATATACTAGATAAGCGTTTATTGCGGCACAATTTGCATTCAAGTCTAACGCAATTTTCGAATTCGCCCGGCATGTCGAACAAAAAAGGGTAGGTGTAGTTGGGAAATAATTCTTCTTCCGAGTAGAAGCTCAATATCAGCTCTAACACCTCGACTTTAGTTTTCTTAGCCAGCATCAATACCCGATCGCTATCGAAGACAGTTGAAGGGTGAATGTGGTTTAAACGAATACCGATTTTATTTAAATTAAACAATGAGGAAATCTCCATAATTTCTTCGATGGCGTTATAATCCACAACCAATGTCGTTAAATGATTAAACGAAGGAATTTCAACCTTCTCCACTTTGCTCGATAATTCAATTTCTTGAAATGTTACATTCGCGTATTTAATTTTAAAAAACTCCTCTTGACCTATTAGAGCGTTCGCCGACTTGCTTAACTTAACAGGTGGGTAGCGCCAAAAATAACCGATTGAAGAATTTTCGTCGTTTTCGTTCTGTCTTAAAAAAATTTTGCGGCATTTACAGGTTAGTTTTAACGTGGATAAATTTGGAAAGAAAATCGAAATATTTTTTAGCATTTCGAGAAAGTCGTCTACCTGGGCAAAAGAATTAGTAACACCCTTATTAACAATTTCTAGGATTGTGATATTCGATAAAGGTTCTCCTTGTCGCTTCAAAAAATCGCTTAATTTTTTAAACGTTTGGCAATCATCTAATGAAAGGATTAAACTAGTCAAATGCTCGTACGCGTTATTCATTGTAATCAAAAACGAACTAGTGGCAGCAGCAGGAGCAGAAGTAGCAGAAGCGGCAGCGGCAGTCCCGGCGAGCGGCAATCGGCATTCGGAAATCATGTATTTGGTCAACGTCATGGCTATTGCTCTAGGCGTGCAATAAGAGTGATTATTATAGGGATTCTCAATCGCTGTTTTAATAAAGTTTAAAAAAATGGTAGAGGTATTTTCTGTGTCATCATTTGATTCGATTACTGAAAAAAGCCTATCGAAGTTTAGCTTTTCCGACTCATTTTTATCGATTAGATAATTCTCTTGCAGGTAGTAGTTCACCTCGCGTTTTCTCGAGGCCAAAACAATCATAATGTTATATATGTCTTGAAATGATAAATTTTTAAAAATGAGGTATAGCACTTCATTTGATAATATTGATAATCTGTTATATTTTTCATCCAAATCTGAAAAATCATCGTCTTCGAATGCGGGTGTGTTTTGAGGTCGATATCGAAGCATCAACGTCAGATTCGTCTGGCGTTTTTGAAGAAATATCGTCTTCGCGTTTAATTTCTTGTCCGTTGTTGGTTTACATAAAAAGAATTTTAATTCTAGTGATATTCGCTGGAAGCAGTGGAGAAACGGAACAACGAGACTCTAAAACGGTGTAGTATATACACGCTATTAATGGGTCGATTAGCGTATGTGGCTCAGCCTGTGCGACGCGCGGCTTATATATATGGGACGATCTTAATAAAAACGAATAATTTGTCTTTATCTTTTATGTTAATTTATAATTTAAAATATTTTTTTTATTTAGCGTCTTCTAACTGGACTCTAAAAAGCGGCTGAACGCTTTTAAATGCCATTTTCTTAAGCTTAAACTATCGTTAAACCGAATATGACGTCATATAGTGACGCTTGACATAAATCGAAGGTCTAAGCGCAAATTACGAAAAATGACGTCATATAGTGACGCCTCTTCGGGAACTAATATAAGTCGAAGGTCTAAGCGCAAATTCCAAAAAATAATTTCGACTTAAAGAAATTTTGTAAATTATTTTCTTTTGGTATTTTTAGATTTTAACACTTAGACCTTCGATTTATAATGAAACGTCATTATGTTGGGTTGAAGCAATAGTTTATACCCTAAAAGGTGTCACGCGATCACGTTAAGTCGTTTTTCGATTCCCGTCGAAAAGTCACTCTAATATAGTGTCGCCCAAAGGGAATCGCTAAAGCGGCTGAATTCTTTCATATACCGTAAATATACAAATCTCGCGAGAAGCAAAAGCATGAAATAACTACATTTTACTTCTCGGAGATGGTGCAAAATAAGTTTTTCGTTCCCTAAGCGAGTTTTTTTCTAAAAAAAATGATATTCAAGTTTTCAAAATTATCTATCATTTAAAATTTGTTTTAGGTGAGACTAATTCATAAAAAAAAATAAAAAAAAATATAATCCTTTTTTAATTTAACCTCCCATAAAATACCGTTTTCTTTATTAAATCATTTTTAGGATGACTAAATTAAAAAAAGATTAAAAAATAGAAATAAATTAGTATTTTTCGGTAAACATATGAATCCTCGCGCGAAGCAAAAGCACAAAATAACGTTACTTTTTACTCCTCGGGAGATGGTGCAAATTACATTTTTCGATCCTTAAGCGAGTTTTTTTTCAGGGCTGGATATAGTGATGTTTCGAAGGGAACTAATATAAATCGAAGGTGCAAGTGTGAAAATCTAAAATTCCAAGAAATAATCACAAAAATTTTCAAGTCGACATTATATTCGGAATTTGCACTTAACCTTCGACTATATATAGTTCCGATCGAGGCTCACATAGAAGTAATAGACGGCTTGACGATAGTTTAAGCATTAGAAATGACATTGATAAGCGATTCAGATCGCTTTTTCGATTCCTAAGGCCACTAATATTATAGTGATTTCGAAGGGAAATAAAATAACGACCTAAGGTGCTCGCGAATTATCGGCTTTTTGGGTGTAAATATGTTGGGCCTCGGATAAGTAACGTTTCTGAGGGAACTAAATATAAATCGAGAAGGTCGCAGATGCAAATAATACCTAAAAATTTTCCAAAGAAAACTAATTTCAACAAATTTTTCAAGTCGACCATTAATTTCGGATTTGCACTTAGAATCCCCTCGACTTATATTGTATTCCGTATATCGACTGCGTTAATATAAGTACGTCAATATCTGTTTGTACGATTAGCGAAGCTAAAAAATGTGCATTTAAAAAGGTCAGGCTTTATTATCCTTTTTCGCTTTTTTTTCGATCTCCCATAATGACGTATACTTTATAGTGACTTTTTCGAATGGGATAATATAAAACTCCTAATTCTCGAAGTCTACGCTTTAGACGGTATATAACTTATCGTTAGACCCGATATAGTTGACGTTCGAAGGGAACTGAAATAGTCGCAAGGTCTAAGTGCGAAAAAGATATAAAATTACTAAGAAAATAATTCATAAAATTTATAAATCGATTTATTTTTCGGGATTTGCACTTAGACCTTCGACTTATATAGTTTGTTTGGTGTTCGTTTGTTCGTCTGACCGTTCGTTCGTTTAGATTCCGGGAACGGTAATTAAAAGCGTTCAAAAGTCAGAGTATTTTATCGGAAATCGGACTTACACCTTCGACCTATATTTATTTGGTTATTGAAATATTGTTAATATTTAACTACAGGGTTTGTGAAATAAAACATATATAATACGCTATTCTTTACTTATAAATCTTTACATATAAAATATAGTATTTATCTTACAAATTATAATGATGATAGTTTTGTTTCACTTCTTTCTCGTATTCGCAATGACTTCTTGCAGAGAGTGTTTGCTGCGCGGGATTTTTCTTCATCTTCGGAGTAACTAGGTGTTCTAAGTGAGTTACCTTTGAAGCCGCGGTACTTGTTTATGTGAGATTCGAGAATTTGAAAAAGCCTTTCAAAAAACGTAAAATCGTCAAAACTTTCTAGGAATAAGATGACAAATGTTTTTAATGTCGTCTCATTGCTATTCCTGAGAAGGTGTTCGAAAAGCTCCTCCCGTTGCCGACAACAATAAAATAACTCATCCCACTCTTCTTTTCGTTCTTCAATCGATGACTTTTCCATTCGAGAAACGGAGGGAAATTTGTTATCCTCTGGACACGTAAGAAATCTTTGCTTTTTTACAACTTCTGGCGAATCTTCGAAGTTGGGTCTTTTGCGTTTCAATGTTCGATTCGTTATACTATCTGCCGTTTTAATCCGCCATTTGATGAGGTGTTCTCCGTTAGCGCCGGTCATATTTATTACCAAGTCTACTAAGTTGTTGCATTTGATTTTATCTTGAAACGTTGTTTTAGGTAATTTAAAACGATCTTCTATCGGAAATTTGTATTTTTTATTTTTAAAATTCTCTTTTTCCATAAAGCTATCAAAATTCAGCTCGAGACGCGCGACCGAAGAGGAAAGGCCCACGATTTTAAAAATCTCCCCAACATCGACATTCCTCCGATGCAAAAAGAGCTTTAAATTTTCTACCCGTGTGGTTCTTGTAAAAATATCAATCGAGCCTTGGTGATAATCTAGAGATCGAAGATTTGGGAGAGACTCTTCTACGTCTACCTTTAAGAAGTTGCGAGAACTCGAAATAGATTATCACCAAGGCTCGATTGATATTTTTACAAGAACCACACGGGTAGAAAATTTAAAGCTCTTTTTGCATCGGAGGAATGTCGATGTTGGGGAGATTTTTAAAATCGTGGGCCTTTCCTCTTCAGTCGCGCGTCTCGAGCTGAATTTTGATAGCTTTATGGAAAAAGAGAATTTTAAAAATAAAAAATACAAATTTCCGATAGAAGATCGTTTTAAATTCCCTAAAATAACGTTTCAAGATAAAATCAAATGCAACAACTTAGTAGACTTGGTAATAAATTTGACCGGCGCTAACGGAGAACACCTCATCAAATGGCGGATTAAAACGGCAGATAGTATAACGAATCGAACATTGAAACGCAAAAGACCCAACTTCGAAGATTCGCCAGAAGTTGTAAAAAAGCAAAGATTTCTTACGTGTCCAGAGGATAACAAATTTCCCTCCGTTTCTCGAATGGAAAAGTCATCGATTGAAGAACGAAAAGAAGAGTGTGATGAGTTATTTTATTGTTGTCGGCGACGGGAGGAGCTTTTCGAACACCTTCTCAGGAATAGCAATGAGACGACACTAAAAACATTTGTCATCCTATTCCTAGAAAGATTTGACGATTTTTCGTTTTTTGAAAGGCTTTTTGAAATTCTCGAATCTCACATAAACAAGTACCGCGGCTTCAAAGGTAACTCACTTAGAACACCTAGTTACTCCGAAGATGAAGAAAAATCCCGCGCAGCAAACACTCTCCGCAAGAAGTCATTGCGAATACGAGAAAGAAGTGAAACAAAACTATCATCATTATAATTTGTAAGATAAATACTATATTTTATATGTAAAGATTTATAAGTAAAGATATAGCGTATTATATATGTTTTATTTCACAAACCCTGTAGTTAAATACTAAAAATATTTCAACAACCAAATAAATATAGGTCGAAGGTGTGTGTCCGATTTCCGATAAAATACTCTGACTTTTGAACGCTTCCAATTACCATTTTTGTAATCTAAAACTATCGTTAAACCGATTATGACGTTATATAGTGATGCTCGATCAGTAACTGATATAAGTCGAAGGTCTAAGTGCAAATTCCGTAAAAAAAAATTCGATTTATAAATTTTTTATGAATTATTTTCTTAGTAATTTTATATCTTTTCGCACTTAGACCTTCGACTTATTTCAGTTCCCTTCGAAACGTCACTATATCGGGTCTAACGATAGTTTATACTCTAAAAGGCGTAGCTCGAGCACGTTAGGAAGTTTTTTATTTCCCTTCGAAAAGTCACTATAATATAGCGTCGCCTTATGGGAATCGAAAAAGCGACTGAACGCTTTTAAATGCCATTTTTTTAAGCTTCGACTATCGTCAAACAGATTATGACGTCATATAGTGACTTGACGCTCCGATTCTGGGGAACTAATATAAGTCGAAGGTCTAAGTGCAATTCCCGAAATTAAGTGTCGAACTTGAAAAATTTTTTGCCTCGCACATTGTATTCTTTGGAAAATTTAAGATCAACATTCTTGCAGCTTGCGCCTTCGATTATATAATTAGTTTCCCTTCAAAACGTTACTATATCCGACCCACGATATTTCGACCTAAAAAAGCGTATCGCGAGCACTGGTTAGGTCGTTGTTTTATTTCCGTCGAAAGCACTCATATATATAGTGGTGACGCCTTAACGGGAATAGAAAAAGCGCGGCTGAACGCTTCCATGTCATTTCCTAACTTAACTTCGTCAAGCGATTAGTACGGTCATATGGACGGCCGATCGGGAACTCAATATAACAGGGTCGAAGTCTAAGTGCAGATCCGAAAATAATGTCGACCTGAAAATTGTGTGACATGATTTCTTTGGGAAATTTTAGATTTTCACACTTGCACCTTCGATTTATATTAGTTCCCTTCGAAACATCACTATATCCAGCCCTGAAAAAAAACTCGCTTAAGGATCGAAAAATGTAATTTGCACCATCTCCCGAGGAGTAAAAAGTAACGTTATTTTGTGCTTTTGCTTCGCGCGAGGATTCATATGTTTACCGAAAAATACTAATTTATTTCTATTTTTTAATCTTTTTTTAATTTAGTCATCCTAAAAATGATTTAATAAAGAAAACGGTATTTTATGGGAGGTTAAATTAAAAAAGGATTATATTTTTTTTTATTTTTTTTTATGAATTAGTCTCACCTAAAACAAATTTTAAATGATAGATAATTTTGAAAACTTGAATATCATTTTTTTTAGAAAAAAACTCGCTTAGGGAACGAAAAACTTATTTTGCACCATCTCCGAGAAGTAAAATGTAGTTATTTCATGCTTTTGCTTCTCGCGAGATTTGTATATTTACGGTATATGAAAGAATTCAGCCGCTTTAGCGATTCCCTTTGGGCGACACTATATTAGAGTGACTTTTCGACGGGAATCGAAAAACGACTTAACGTGATCGCGTGACACCTTTTAGGGTATAAACTATTGCTTCAACCCAACATAATGACGTTTCATTATAAATCGAAGGTCTAAGTGTTAAAATCTAAAAATACCAAAAGAAAATAATTTACAAAATTTCTTTAAGTCGAAATTATTTTTTGGAATTTGTGCTTAGACCTTCGACTTATATTAGTTCCCGAAGAGGCGTCACTATATGACGTCATTTTTCGTAATTTGCGCTTAGACCTTCGATTTATGTCAAGCGTCACTATATGACGTCATATTCGGTTTAACGATAGTTTAAGCTTAAGAAAATGGCATTTAAAAGCGTTCAGCCGCTTTTTAGAGTCCAGTTAGAAGACGCTAAATAAAAAAAATATTTTAAATTATAAATTAACATAAAAGATAAAGACAAATTATTCGTTTTTATTAAGATCGTCCCATATATATAAGCCGCGCGTCGCACAGGCTGAGCCACATACGCTAATCGACCCATTAATAGCGTGTATATACTACACCGTTTTAGAGTCTCGTTGTTCCGTTTCTCCACTGCTTCCAGCGAATATCACTAGAATTAAAATTCTTTTTATGTAAACCAACAACGGACAAGAAATTAAACGCGAAGACGATATTTCTTCAAAAACGCCAGACGAATCTGACGTTGATGCTTCGATATCGACCTCAAAACACACCCGCATTCGAAGACGATGATTTTTCAGATTTGGATGAAAAATATAACAGATTATCAATATTATCAAATGAAGTGCTATACCTCATTTTTAAAAATTTATCATTTCAAGACATATATAACATTATGATTGTTTTGGCCTCGAGAAAACGCGAGGTGAACTACTACCTGCAAGAGAATTATCTAATCGATAAAAATGAGTCGGAAAAGCTAAACTTCGATAGGCTTTTTTCAGTAATCGAATCAAATGATGACACAGAAAATACCTCTACCATTTTTTTAAACTTTATTAAAACAGCGATTGAGAATCCCTATAAAAATCACTCTTATTGCACGCCTAGAGCAATAGCCATGACGTTGACCAAATACATGATTTCCGAATGCCGCTCGCCGCTCGCCGGGACTGCCGCTGCCGCTTCTGCTACTTCTGCTCCTGCTGCTGCCACTAGTTCGTTTTTGATTACAATGAATAACGCGTACGAGCATTTGACTAGTTTAATCCTTTCATTAGATGATTGCCAAACGTTTAAAAAATTAAGCGATTTTTTGAAGCGACAAGGAGAACCTTTATCGAATATCACAATCCTAGAAATTGTTAATAAGGGTGTTACTAATTCTTTTGCCCAGGTAGACGACTTTCTCGAAATGCTAAAAAATATTTCGATTTTCTTTCCAAATTTATCCACGTTAAAACTAACCTGTAAATGCCGCCAAATTTTTTTAAGACAGAACGAAAACGACGAAAATTCTTCAATCGGTTATTTTTGGCGCTACCCACCTGTTAAGTTAAGCAAGTCGGGGAACGCTCTAATAGGTCAAGAGGAGTTTTTTAAAATTAAATACGCGAATGTAACATTTCAAGAAATTGAATTATCGAGCAAAGTGGAGAAGGTTGAAATTCCTTCGTTTAATCATTTAACGACATTGGTTGTGGATTATAACGCCATCGAAGAAATTATGGAGATTTCCTCATTGTTTAATTTAAATAAAATCGGTATTCGTTTAAACCACATTCACCCTTCAACTGTCTTCGATAGCGATCGGGTATTGATGCTGGCTAAGAAAACTAAAGTCGAGGTGTTAGAGCTGATATTGAGCTTCTACTCGGAAGAAGAATTATTTCCCAACTACACCTACCCTTTTTTGTTCGACATGCCGGGCGAATTCGAAAATTGCGTTAGACTTGAATGCAAATTGTGCCGCAATAAACGCTTATCTAGTATATTTATGGTGGTCGAAATTGAAAATCGAAGAATAATGGAATGGGAAATCACCGAAAATGGATCCGAAATTTATCCGAAAATTGCGAATAAAAATAGAGTGGATAAAGAAACGACGGAAGAAGAAGAAGAATATGGGGAAGAAATAGTGGAAGATGAAGACATAACACAATCAGAAGAGCAGTGGGAAATAATAATGATGAATAAAAAATTTTACCAAATGTTTAGTGAATTTCGTGAAATAAATAGAATAATCGCACCAATATGTCTCTTGTGTAGGTCAATTCGCTACGCTATGGTGTTTTTAATGCGTTACTTTTTCGAGCGAAAGACCGGCAATTTCGATTATATGGGAGGACGATGTCGACCACCTATTTGTGAAATGAATCACACGATATTAGAAGAGAAAATAATCGGCGCTTGGGATATAATTTTTTTTAGAACCAATTTGCGAAGGATGATCAGAAAAACTGATGGTTTCCTAGAACTGAAGATAGGAGATCTCTGCGAATTTAATACCATCCTACAAAGAAATGCGAAATTTAGTGCGATTTCATCCCCTTCCAGATTTGAAAATGTGTATAATTTAAAGCTAGTGGTGGATGAATTTTATAAATCTAATCTTGGTCCTAAATATTTAAGTATGAAAATTGCCGAAACATTCCCGAATTTAACGAGTTTGGAAATCAGGCGTAGATATTTTTTATTTTTGTCCGCCCTTAAAAACGCAGATGATAACGTAGGTGATCATGAATATGTTTTTAAAAATTTGAGAGAATTAAAAATTGACTTCGTTGAGGTTTTAAATCATATTTGCTGTGTTTCTCCAAAGCTTGAAAAGATTACAATATGCTTTGGGTTGGAGGGAATTTTGTCGATGGATGGTGTTTCTATTACCGACCTTTGTGAAGTTCTGAACAATATTCAACCTTTAAAAACGACTCTAGAGCTCAATTTCGATCGATATTTAGAACGTAAAAAAAAGGTTAAAATTTGCCCCGCTAAAAAACGCGAATCGCTTATCAATTTGAGTTATGAAGAAAAAAAAAGCATTTCGATCAAGAACTTGTTCATAACTTTGAAAGACACCTGCGGAAATACTCTTATCCAATGGAATATTAAACGATACGGAGGCCTGCGGAGTCCTGATTTACCCGGCCAGTATAAATTATTAAGTGGCTTCGACCTTGGCAATAATAGAGAAAATTTCTTTGAGGGCGACTTATGGCTAAAGGAAGATGTTTATTTTTTATTTGATGACAGTATATTCTTTTTTTTAGAAAATTTTCACGAAACTACTCCCAAAACAATACATATAATTAATGGGATCAGAGAGGATATCGATGATCATAAATTTTTTAATAAAATTTTCAAAGTTGTGGGGCATAAAATAAATAAGCTTTTAAATGAAATAAAATAATTTGTAACATACATTGACAGGCGCACCCTCGTGCATATATTTATTTGTACGTGTAAATGTTTTTTTAACCAATTTAAAATTTTCTTTATTGTTATATAAATGTATTCATAACCACTCAAATAATTTCTTTATTAACATACAAATGTGTTTATCAGAAGCAATTCTAAATGTGCATTTTTATTTGAATGTTGAAATAAATTTTATTAATTTTATTTATTTTATTTATTTCCCCCCTAAAATCCCATTTTTTATGAAATTTATTTTTTACGGGTAACTACAATAAAAAAATTTTTTATAAGTAAATAAATAAGTAAATAAATAACAAAATAAATATATGTACCATTAATTTTATTAGAAGCTCGCGATGTCGTCGACGAGGTTTGCAATTAAACGACCAACCGACAAGTACGTGGTTAAATTTTACAACAAGATTATCGATCATTTACTGCGGCAAGTATGTTTAGCGAGCTGCGAACCGAATTCCGTTTTAAATTTGGAATTCGGGTACGGGGGCTTAAAATTGTTTGAAAATGAATATTTGAACGAAAAAATCGCGAAAAGGTTGAGGTTTATTTTTCGGTTAACTAAAAAATACGATATACGATTAAACATGTTTTGCGAGAGCTCAGGGAACATCATCGGCCTAGCGAACTGGATCCTTTTTTCCATGTGGGAGAGTTGCGCGCGTTGCGAGGACGCCGCTTCCGTCGCGAAAGGAACTCCCGCGGAGTTATCCTTTCGTCGGTTTTCTGGAACTGACGACGACGACGAAGAGGTATTAGATAAAAAATACGAGGGCGTTTGCGACTCAATTTGGGAAAACGCGTGCCCTCAGTGCATGGAAACGTTTTGGATTTTAAAGACCGCTAACGACTTATTCGTCTCGTCCGTTTTCTCGGAGTTGGAAGACGAATGCCGCGATGGAGCGAGTGGAGTGGGTAAATTCGTCAAAGCTTTCTCGAATTTGGTTTTTAACGACGGGACGCTGGTATTATCCCGGTTCGATAAAGGCCAAAAAGGCGCGTTGAAAAGACTGCGGCAGAAGCGAATACGACGATCACGACGACTTTTAACACCGAGAGGTCTCTTACCAGAAAGAGATATCCGGTATGTTCAGAAGCACCATTTCCCGTCGTATTTGAGAACCTTGGTCGCGTGTAAGAATAGTTTCGCGCCATCGTTCGTAAAGCTACGAAAATCCATCGGTGAGCTTTTGAGAAATAACGAGAAGAATTACGAAACTTTCTTCCGCGGTGAGGGGGAAGTTCCTCCTGGTTCGTTTTCTTTAATTCCAGTTATGTATTCCAAATCAGTAAGGAAATGCGTCTTTTTCGAGATGAAAAGCCCGTTTAGAATCAACGATTTTTTAGAAGAAAACGCGATCGTAAGCATCGTTGATTCTGCCATGGATTTTACCGGCTGGTTCAAATCGAACCGAGATATCGTCGACGTTCCGGTGTTTTACGGTAAAGGGTTAAACTTCGATAATGCGAGAATCATTCGAAAGTTAAAATCGGGGGATAATTTTTTATTCCGCTACACCTTTAATCCCGCGAGCCTGTTCAAAAACGCTGCCGCTAACGTCATCGGTGTCGTGTCAACGCAATAAATATAAATAAACGTAATATAAAAAGTTTTCCATAAATAACCGAAAAAATGGAAAAATTTAATAAGGAACAAAACGACGACGATCGTGGAAACGGCGAAGGGGAAGGCGAAGAGGTTGAAGAGTCGAGACAGAACGGCGAAGGGGAAGAAAATGAAGCAGAAAGCGATAGCCGTGAGGAGGAAGATGATATGGAAACTTTATCGAGTGGCGAAGATATCGCCGAGGAAGAGGAACACGAGGTGGATGGCAAAGACGACGACGAGGATGAGGAAAGTGGATCCGATGAGAGCGAGGGTGGTGAAGAGGAAGAAATGCAAAAAAAAAATATTGGCGACTCGAGCGAATTAATAACTCTGCACGATGTTGAAAAAAACCTGTTTTCTACCCTTTTGCGATCTATAAAGGAAAACGCCGGAAACGCTTTGGGGCGATATATTTTCGCGAATATCTTCGACCAGCAAAAATTGAAGAATATTTTTGAAAAGGGCGACTTTGATGACGATCGCGTTTCTTTTTCTATTCGCCGTTACGAGGATTACTTGAAAAAATATTACATTTCTGCTATCAATAGTATAATCGAAGATAAAAATGAAGAAATACGAGCGTATTTAATCGAAGAAGCGAAGCACGCTTTCGAGACAATCAGGTATAATTCTCAATTTCAAAATAAAAGCTTAGCCCAAATACTCATAAAACATTTTGGATCTTGTTCGTTCAAAGCGGATGAGAACGGGAAAGCTTGTTACGACGATTTTAGGAATAACGAAACCGATTTAACGAACGAGTTGCGGCTCGAAATTTTCGTGTTTTACTTGTCGCCTTTGCTGTCCTTAATAGATTTCTGCGGGGGACATAAGAACAGCCACACGACGATAGAGTTGTTCGAAATTATCGTTTTTAGGGTCCTTAAAAACGATATTTTTAAACGAAACGACAGCGTGGGAATTATCAACAAATCGATTCACCCGAGCGCCCTACGCGGGCGCGAGAAAACGAAGCGGACCGCGTTGAAGGTCGACGCAGCATTAAATTCGCTTCCTCCGTACGAAAGAGATTACGAGGGAAATCGTTTGCGCGATATCGAGGATTGTTTACTCGGGTCGCTATCGCGAAAGTTCGGCGATGTAAAGATTTTTTCGACGACGAACGCTGTGAGTAATACCGTATTGAACTGCTCCTCTAGACAACTGCTGGAGTATTTTACGAAAAAAAGCATTCGACGCTTTTCCGGGGGAAGCGGCAAGAAATCGAAAAATTCCTTTCTGAAAATCGATTTAGACGAGAGCCACCTCGAAGCGATGGAAAAGATCGTCTTTAATATTCTTAAACACGAGGTGTTAGGAATTGGACCGCCGGGCATATTCGTCAGCGTTTATAAAATCGTAAAACGGTCTTTAAATACGGGTAACTTACTGGAGCTCGCCAGCGGGAACCTTATCGACAGCCGCGCCAAATTTCAATCTCTAGCCGCTCATAGAGCGCCGCCTCCCGTTGCCGTCAGACAAACACCTTATAGTTCTTCCTCCGTTTTCGAGGGGCTAGAAATATCCATTAAAACGTTCGATAATAAATATATATGCCAACTATTAAGCGAGTACGAATCCGACCCTGGCGCCTTGAAAAAATTGGTGCTAAATATTTACGACGTCGCCACCAATCTTTACGCAAAACTGTCGTCGTCGTCTCTTTCCCACTTTCCCGGTCAGAATTCTTCAAACTTTGAAAATGAATGCTTACGAGGCGGCGCCCGTAACAACAACAACAACTTATCAAGAAAAACTATTTCGGGCATCGATCGACAACATTTCGAAAACGAAGTTTTTATCTTCCTCGAGGAATTTTCGAAAGAGAGCGGCAAATACGACGATGACGATGACGACAAATTTACGAACTCGAAAAAAACAATCGAATTTTTTTCCCGTTTAATGCACAAACTTTTTAACAAATCCCCGATGATCGATATACTAAAAAAAAATTTTGTCGGAATTTACAAAACCGGGGTAGCCGCGAGCCGTTTTGACGCGGAATCTTTCCGAAAGGAAGACTGCGAGGAGGAAAGTGGCGTCGAACCTAAAAATAAAAATAGCGAGGTTGTGTACTCCATTTTATACGACGACGAGGGTCAGGAATTACACCCGATAAAGATCGAGGGGGGCGAGGATATCGATTTCGCAACTTTTTTTTTGCACTTTATTGACACGAAGGAGAACAAAAATATTTTCAGTGAAATTTTCAATCATCCCGACGGTAAAAGGAGTCACGATGCCGCTAGAAACGCGCTCGCGCTGCCGCTCCCGCCAAACGGCACTCGATGGAAATCGTTTAAAAATAAGAAGGAAGATATAATCTTCAATCATGACGATAGTCGCACCTTCGTGTCTCTTTCCGACTGGAAATCCGGTTCTAAATTTTTGGTCGTGTCCATTAGGAATTTGAAATTAAAAATTAAAGCTAACACGAGCGCCTTAAAAGAAAAAGCGGACGCGCTCTGCCGCCACAGATTCGACCCAAAGGTTTTTTCGAAGTACATGGAAAATACTCCACGGCGCCACCTACAAGATGTCGTTAACAAAGAAACGAGGAAATCTTTACCCATAATAGAGAGCTATTTGAAAAATGTGTTGTTCCCGCAGAAAAATAACAACGACGAAATTAATTTTTTAAACAGGGAGGACGAAAAAGTGTTTTTAAAAGTGTTTCGCTTCGCCCAAAAAGTTTACGATAACTTAAATTCGATTTTACGATTATTTTCGACGTTGATTTCTTTGCTAGAAATAGTAATGGTTGCGACCATCAATAATCGGGAAACCGACGACAGCACCGAGCGTCCCGACTTCGATATCGACCTTTTTGACGAACTTATAGATCCCATCGGGGAGCACCTGGCCGTGATTTCATCTAGTCATTTTTCTTCAACTGTAAACGAATACTTATCCAAAATGCCGAGTTTGGGGGAAAATCCGAATTTTAAAAGGAAAGCCGCCCTCGACGCGGATTCGTTTTTCGTTTCGAAATGTCATAAAAAGAACGACGGCGGAAAAACGAGATTTGGCGTCGGTTCGAAGCGGAATTATTTGGACGATTTGTACAATAATCTCATTAGTTCGGAGAAAGCTGCGGAAGCGTCGGTGGTGGATTCTGCTACAGCTACTACTACTACTACTGCTACAAATTCTTCCTCGAACGCAGCCGGAAAATCCCAGCAGGCGGTGGCCGATGACGGTGAAAAGGACATCTACTACTTAAACTGTTTAAAGGAAAAATTTTTATAGGTGACGACAATAACTAAATTTTTTTTTTTGGAAATAAAAACCAATTTATTTTTTATATTACTTTATTCCAAACAAAATATATATATGGCTAGGCGCCAATAAAATATATACATATATCGCGAATGAATCATACCATAGTAAACGATTGGAGGAAACATTGTAAGGACGTGCTGGGCACAAATTTCAAAGACGTAATCAAAGTTTCCGAAACCGAAATTATAAATAAGAATATCAATTTAACGTTCATCACTTGCCTTTCTTTCTTCGGTTTCGTCTTTATTATCGTCCTATGTTTCCAATATAGGAAAAAACTAAAAATCAATTCCGATAAATTAATGTAACAGTAAATAAATAATTTTAAATATTTTTTTCTAGAAATATTCTAAAGAATAATAATAATAATTCTTTTAGTAATTCTTTCCGCACGACCCTAACTAATAATAATAATAATAATAATAAGGATAAAACAACTGAAATTATTATAATAATAAGAATATGGAATCGGGCAAAACTCGTTCAAAATCACTCGATGACGAGAGGGACAATTCGGTAAACGTCTCCTCACAAGCGCCTTCCTCTCTCGAAGAAGGGGATATCGCGCGCGCGACAACAACCGCGGATGATGAGTCGTCGGAAAAGGATTCGACAAAACGTCCTAGCATGAAAAGCACTTTTACGGCAGCGAGCGTAGCTCACAGATTGAAAAAGAATCTTTCTGATCTCGCCAGCACCAAAATTAAAAAAAACTCTTCAGCTCCAGAGGATAGAACCGTAGACGCAGCTTTAAAAAATAATAACGAAACGATTAAAGGATCGTTGCCCGCAAAATACTCCCCCAAAGATGAAACAACGACCCCCTTCTCCTCTCTCGAAGATGAATCGCGATCGTCGTCGTCATCGTCGTCTCCTCCTTCTTCTTCCTCTTCGTCATCGTTGTCGTTGTCTTCGGGTTCGCCACACTCTTCATTAACGCCGGTTTCGCCATCGACCTTTTCGAACTCCAGTTTAGGAGATTACGATACCGAAGAATCAGACGTCGACGACAGCAATAATATTTCGCGGAAAGTAGAATAGATTTTTTAGGTATATGAAAATGCGATGAAAATAAATAAATAAATAAATAAATAACTAATAAATATATTTTTCCCGAATGCTTTTTTTATAACCTTTCTTTATTTCGATAACACCCAACGAGCAAATCATACGCACGCGACGATGGCGGCGTCCTCCCCCGCGCCTAGAAAACCTCTTAGGGCCAATGGCATTCCGTCGAAAAATGAACTCTTGGGAATGGCGCTCACCGAGAACGCGTCCCCGCGCGAAGAAACGGAGCCCGCGGCTGCATTTGAAAGATTCGCTAACTATTCGTCGTCGGTGCGCGATATTTTCAAACACCTCGATACGGATAAATACGATTATTGCGAATCGTGTAAGTCTCTTTTGAAGGAACGTTGCGGAGAGTCGCCCAGCTTTTCCGATTTGATATTCAACACGGTAAGCGTAACCATTACCACGTCCGCGAATGAAAAAGAAGAAACATTCGGCAACAATAATACCTTAATCCATAATTTAAAGTTTGGAAAAATAATCGATTTAAACGAGGCTTCTACCGAAGGAGATATTTTTATTCAAACTCTCCAGCGGATTTTCGACGTTTTCGACGGAAACGGAAACGATAATATCCCGTATTACTCAGCAGCGGCGGCGGTAGCTCCTGCAGTGCCGAAAGTAAATCCTAATTCGGTGATCGATATTTAAGTCTAACAAAAGCAGTAGGGAAATGGGATAAAACAACAATAATCCCGACCACTCGTGCCATGTTTCTCTCTCTCATGCAATTTCGGACTGTGAACGACGATAGGCCGACGTCCTCGTAGAGGATAGGATTATCGTCTCTTACGAGCATATCGACCAATACGAAATTGGTTATTGCCCCCAATTTCCATTTTATGAGAGTTTCCAGGTCGACGCTACTATCCGTAATAGCCAATTGTTTCAATACTGGCAAAAAATTGATCTGCATTAAGTTGCGATCGTTATTAACCGACCAACAACTATTTAGGATATCTTTGACGCGCGCGTTGCTTAACAGCGTAATCGTATAAACCGAAACGGAATTGCGACCATCCTTTCTATTTTTCGCGCTGTACACCACTCCACTAACGGGAACGAAAAAATATTTAATCGAGTCCAAATCGCGTCGTTTAGAAATATCGATGATCCGTCCCAGTTGCTCGATATTCGCGGATTTTTTTTCTTCTTTCTTCGTCGAAGAGTACCTCGCTGCCGAATCGCCGCCGCCCCAAGTTTCGGAGTATTGGCAAATTTTAAAGCAAATATTTTTGGCGCGGTCGTCGGGATTATTGTTGTTTTTATTATTATTTTCAATCTCATCGTTTTCCGATATAGACTTCAAAATATCGATCACCGAATTAGGATTTACTTTCGGCACTGCAGGAGCTACCGCCGCCGCTGCTGAGTAATACGGGATATTATCGTTTCCGTTTCCGTCGAAAACGTCGAAAATCCGCTGGAGAGTTTGAATAAAAATATCTCCTTCGGTAGAAGCCTCGTTTAAATCGATTATTTTTCCAAACTTTAAATTATGGATTAAGGTATTATTGTTGCCGAATGTTTCTTCTTTTTCATTCGCGGACGTGGTAATGGTTACGCTTACCGTGTTGAATATCAAATCGGAAAAGCTGGGCGACTCTCCGCAACGTTCCTTCAAAAGAGACTTACACGATTCGCAATAATCGTATTTATCCGTATCGAGGTGTTTGAAAATATCGCGCACCGACGACGAATAGTTAGCGAATCTTTCAAATGCAGCCGCGGGCTCCGTTTCTTCGCGCGGGGACGCGTTCTCGGTGAGCGCCATTCCCAAGAGTTCATTTTTCGACGGAATGCCATTGGCCCTAAGAGGTTTTCTAGGCGCGGGGGAGGACGCCGCCATCGTCGCGTGCGTATGATTTGCTCGTTGGGTGTTATCGAAATAAAGAAAGGTTATAAAAAAAGCATTCGGGAAAAATATATTTATTAGTTATTTATTTATTTATTTATTTATTTTCATCGCATTTTCATATACCTAAAAAATCTATTCTACTTTCCGCGAAATATTATTGCTGTCGTCGACGTCTGATTCTTCGGTATCGTAATCTCCTAAACTGGAGTTCGAAAAGGTCGATGGCGAAACCGGCGTTAATGAAGAGTGTGGCGAACCCGAAGACAACGACAACGATGACGAAGAGGAAGAAGAAGGAGGAGACGACGATGACGACGACGATCGCGATTCATCTTCGAGAGAGGAGAAGGGGGTCGTTGTTTCATCTTTGGGGGAGTATTTTGCGGGCAACGATCCTTTAATCGTTTCGTTATTATTTTTTAAAGCTGCGTCTACGGTTCTATCCTCTGGAGCTGAAGAGTTTTTTTTAATTTTGGTGCTGGCGAGATCAGAAAGATTCTTTTTCAATCTGTGAGCTACGCTCGCTGCCGTAAAAGTGCTTTTCATGCTAGGACGTTTTGTCGAATCCTTTTCCGACGACTCATCATCCGCGGTTGTTGTCGCGCGCGCGATATCCCCTTCTTCGAGAGAGGAAGGCGCTTGTGAGGAGACGTTTACCGAATTGTCCCTCTCGTCATCGAGTGATTTTGAACGAGTTTTGCCCGATTCCATATTCTTATTATTATAATAATTTCAGTTGTTTTATCCTTATTATTATTATTATTATTATTAGTTAGGGTCGTGCGGAAAGAATTACTAAAAGAATTATTATTATTATTCTTTAGAATATTTCTAGAAAAAAATATTTAAAATTATTTATTTACTGTTACATTAATTTATCGGAATTGATTTTTAGTTTTTTCCTATATTGGAAACATAGGACGATAATAAAGACGAAACCGAAGAAAGAAAGGCAAGTGATGAACGTTAAATTGATATTCTTATTTATAATTTCGGTTTCGGAAACTTTGATTACGTCTTTGAAATTTGTGCCCAGCACGTCCTTACAATGTTTCCTCCAATCGTTTACTATGGTATGATTCATTCGCGATATATGTATATATTTTATTGGCGCCTAGCCATATATATATTTTGTTTGGAATAAAGTAATATAAAAAATAAATTGGTTTTTATTTCCAAAAAAAAAAATTTAGTTATTGTCGTCACCTATAAAAATTTTTCCTTTAAACAGTTTAAGTAGTAGATGTCCTTTTCACCGTCATCGGCCACCGCCTGCTGGGATTTTCCGGCTGCGTTCGAGGAAGAATTTGTAGCAGTAGTAGTAGTAGTAGCTGTAGCAGAATCCACCACCGACGCTTCCGCAGCTTTCTCCGAACTAATGAGATTATTGTACAAATCGTCCAAATAATTCCGCTTCGAACCGACGCCAAATCTCGTTTTTCCGCCGTCGTTCTTTTTATGACATTTCGAAACGAAAAACGAATCCGCGTCGAGGGCGGCTTTCCTTTTAAAATTCGGATTTTCCCCCAAACTCGGCATTTTGGATAAGTATTCGTTTACAGTTGAAGAAAAATGACTAGATGAAATCACGGCCAGGTGCTCCCCGATGGGATCTATAAGTTCGTCAAAAAGGTCGATATCGAAGTCGGGACGCTCGGTGCTGTCGTCGGTTTCCCGATTATTGATGGTCGCAACCATTACTATTTCTAGCAAAGAAATCAACGTCGAAAATAATCGTAAAATCGAATTTAAGTTATCGTAAACTTTTTGGGCGAAGCGAAACACTTTTAAAAACACTTTTTCGTCCTCCCTGTTTAAAAAATTAATTTCGTCGTTGTTATTTTTCTGCGGGAACAACACATTTTTCAAATAGCTCTCTATTATGGGTAAAGATTTCCTCGTTTCTTTGTTAACGACATCTTGTAGGTGGCGCCGTGGAGTATTTTCCATGTACTTCGAAAAAACCTTTGGGTCGAATCTGTGGCGGCAGAGCGCGTCCGCTTTTTCTTTTAAGGCGCTCGTGTTAGCTTTAATTTTTAATTTCAAATTCCTAATGGACACGACCAAAAATTTAGAACCGGATTTCCAGTCGGAAAGAGACACGAAGGTGCGACTATCGTCATGATTGAAGATTATATCTTCCTTCTTATTTTTAAACGATTTCCATCGAGTGCCGTTTGGCGGGAGCGGCAGCGCGAGCGCGTTTCTAGCGGCATCGTGACTCCTTTTACCGTCGGGATGATTGAAAATTTCACTGAAAATATTTTTGTTCTCCTTCGTGTCAATAAAGTGCAAAAAAAAAGTTGCGAAATCGATATCCTCGCCCCCCTCGATCTTTATCGGGTGTAATTCCTGACCCTCGTCGTCGTATAAAATGGAGTACACAACCTCGCTATTTTTATTTTTAGGTTCGACGCCACTTTCCTCCTCGCAGTCTTCCTTTCGGAAAGATTCCGCGTCAAAACGGCTCGCGGCTACCCCGGTTTTGTAAATTCCGACAAAATTTTTTTTTAGTATATCGATCATCGGGGATTTGTTAAAAAGTTTGTGCATTAAACGGGAAAAAAATTCGATTGTTTTTTTCGAGTTCGTAAATTTGTCGTCATCGTCATCGTCGTATTTGCCGCTCTCTTTCGAAAATTCCTCGAGGAAGATAAAAACTTCGTTTTCGAAATGTTGTCGATCGATGCCCGAAATAGTTTTTCTTGATAAGTTGTTGTTGTTGTTACGGGCGCCGCCTCGTAAGCATTCATTTTCAAAGTTTGAAGAATTCTGACCGGGAAAGTGGGAAAGAGACGACGACGACAGTTTTGCGTAAAGATTGGTGGCGACGTCGTAAATATTTAGCACCAATTTTTTCAAGGCGCCAGGGTCGGATTCGTACTCGCTTAATAGTTGGCATATATATTTATTATCGAACGTTTTAATGGATATTTCTAGCCCCTCGAAAACGGAGGAAGAACTATAAGGTGTTTGTCTGACGGCAACGGGAGGCGGCGCTCTATGAGCGGCTAGAGATTGAAATTTGGCGCGGCTGTCGATAAGGTTCCCGCTGGCGAGCTCCAGTAAGTTACCCGTATTTAAAGACCGTTTTACGATTTTATAAACGCTGACGAATATGCCCGGCGGTCCAATTCCTAACACCTCGTGTTTAAGAATATTAAAGACGATCTTTTCCATCGCTTCGAGGTGGCTCTCGTCTAAATCGATTTTCAGAAAGGAATTTTTCGATTTCTTGCCGCTTCCCCCGGAAAAGCGTCGAATGCTTTTTTTCGTAAAATACTCCAGCAGTTGTCTAGAGGAGCAGTTCAATACGGTATTACTCACAGCGTTCGTCGTCGAAAAAATCTTTACATCGCCGAACTTTCGCGATAGCGACCCGAGTAAACAATCCTCGATATCGCGCAAACGATTTCCCTCGTAATCTCTTTCGTACGGAGGAAGCGAATTTAATGCTGCGTCGACCTTCAACGCGGTCCGCTTCGTTTTCTCGCGCCCGCGTAGGGCGCTCGGGTGAATCGATTTGTTGATAATTCCCACGCTGTCGTTTCGTTTAAAAATATCGTTTTTAAGGACCCTAAAAACGATAATTTCGAACAACTCTATCGTCGTGTGGCTGTTCTTATGTCCCCCGCAGAAATCTATTAAGGACAGCAAAGGCGACAAGTAAAACACGAAAATTTCGAGCCGCAACTCGTTCGTTAAATCGGTTTCGTTATTCCTAAAATCGTCGTAACAAGCTTTCCCGTTCTCATCCGCTTTGAACGAACAAGATCCAAAATGTTTTATGAGTATTTGGGCTAAGCTTTTATTTTGAAATTGAGAATTATACCTGATTGTCTCGAAAGCGTGCTTCGCTTCTTCGATTAAATACGCTCGTATTTCTTCATTTTTATCTTCGATTATACTATTGATAGCAGAAATGTAATATTTTTTCAAGTAATCCTCGTAACGGCGAATAGAAAAAGAAACGCGATCGTCATCAAAGTCGCCCTTTTCAAAAATATTCTTCAATTTTTGCTGGTCGAAGATATTCGCGAAAATATATCGCCCCAAAGCGTTTCCGGCGTTTTCCTTTATAGATCGCAAAAGGGTAGAAAACAGGTTTTTTTCAACATCGTGCAGAGTTATTAATTCGCTCGAGTCGCCAATATTTTTTTTTTGCATTTCTTCCTCTTCACCACCCTCGCTCTCATCGGATCCACTTTCCTCATCCTCGTCGTCGTCTTTGCCATCCACCTCGTGTTCCTCTTCCTCGGCGATATCTTCGCCACTCGATAAAGTTTCCATATCATCTTCCTCCTCACGGCTATCGCTTTCTGCTTCATTTTCTTCCCCTTCGCCGTTCTGTCTCGACTCTTCAACCTCTTCGCCTTCCCCTTCGCCGTTTCCACGATCGTCGTCGTTTTGTTCCTTATTAAATTTTTCCATTTTTTCGGTTATTTATGGAAAACTTTTTATATTACGTTTATTTATATTTATTGCGTTGACACGACACCGATGACGTTAGCGGCAGCGTTTTTGAACAGGCTCGCGGGATTAAAGGTGTAGCGGAATAAAAAATTATCCCCCGATTTTAACTTTCGAATGATTCTCGCATTATCGAAGTTTAACCCTTTACCGTAAAACACCGGAACGTCGACGATATCTCGGTTCGATTTGAACCAGCCGGTAAAATCCATGGCAGAATCAACGATGCTTACGATCGCGTTTTCTTCTAAAAAATCGTTGATTCTAAACGGGCTTTTCATCTCGAAAAAGACGCATTTCCTTACTGATTTGGAATACATAACTGGAATTAAAGAAAACGAACCAGGAGGAACTTCCCCCTCACCGCGGAAGAAAGTTTCGTAATTCTTCTCGTTATTTCTCAAAAGCTCACCGATGGATTTTCGTAGCTTTACGAACGATGGCGCGAAACTATTCTTACACGCGACCAAGGTTCTCAAATACGACGGGAAATGGTGCTTCTGAACATACCGGATATCTCTTTCTGGTAAGAGACCTCTCGGTGTTAAAAGTCGTCGTGATCGTCGTATTCGCTTCTGCCGCAGTCTTTTCAACGCGCCTTTTTGGCCTTTATCGAACCGGGATAATACCAGCGTCCCGTCGTTAAAAACCAAATTCGAGAAAGCTTTGACGAATTTACCCACTCCACTCGCTCCATCGCGGCATTCGTCTTCCAACTCCGAGAAAACGGACGAGACGAATAAGTCGTTAGCGGTCTTTAAAATCCAAAACGTTTCCATGCACTGAGGGCACGCGTTTTCCCAAATTGAGTCGCAAACGCCCTCGTATTTTTTATCTAATACCTCTTCGTCGTCGTCGTCAGTTCCAGAAAACCGACGAAAGGATAACTCCGCGGGAGTTCCTTTCGCGACGGAAGCGGCGTCCTCGCAACGCGCGCAACTCTCCCACATGGAAAAAAGGATCCAGTTCGCTAGGCCGATGATGTTCCCTGAGCTCTCGCAAAACATGTTTAATCGTATATCGTATTTTTTAGTTAACCGAAAAATAAACCTCAACCTTTTCGCGATTTTTTCGTTCAAATATTCATTTTCAAACAATTTTAAGCCCCCGTACCCGAATTCCAAATTTAAAACGGAATTCGGTTCGCAGCTCGCTAAACATACTTGCCGCAGTAAATGATCGATAATCTTGTTGTAAAATTTAACCACGTACTTGTCGGTTGGTCGTTTAATTGCAAACCTCGTCGACGACATCGCGAGCTTCTAATAAAATTAATGGTACATATATTTATTTTGTTATTTATTTACTTATTTATTTACTTATAAAAAAATTTTTTATTGTAGTTACCCGTAAAAAATAAATTTCATAAAAAATGGGATTTTAGGGGGGAAATAAATAAAATAAATAAAATTAATAAAATTTATTTCAACATTCAAATAAAAATGCACATTTAGAATTGCTTCTGATAAACACATTTGTATGTTAATAAAGAAATTATTTGAGTGGTTATGAATACATTTATATAACAATAAAGAAAATTTTAAATTGGTTAAAAAAACATTTACACGTACAAATAAATATATGCACGAGGGTGCGCCTGTCAATGTATGTTACAAATTATTTTATTTCATTTAAAAGCTTATTTATTTTATGCCCCACAACTTTGAAAATTTTATTAAAAAATTTATGATCATCGATATCCTCTCTGATCCCATTAATTATATGTATTGTTTTGGGAGTAGTTTCGTGAAAATTTTCTAAAAAAAAGAATATACTGTCATCAAATAAAAAATAAACATCTTCCTTTAGCCATAAGTCGCCCTCAAAGAAATTTTCTCTATTATTGCCAAGGTCGAAGCCACTTAATAATTTATACTGGCCGGGTAAATCAGGACTCCGCAGGCCTCCGTATCGTTTAATATTCCATTGGATAAGAGTATTTCCGCAGGTGTCTTTCAAAGTTATGAACAAGTTCTTGATCGAAATGCTTTTTTTTTCTTCATAACTCAAATTGATAAGCGATTCGCGTTTTTTAGCGGGGCAAATTTTAACCTTTTTTTTACGTTCTAAATATCGATCGAAATTGAGCTCTAGAGTCGTTTTTAAAGGTTGAATATTGTTCAGAACTTCACAAAGGTCGGTAATAGAAACACCATCCATCGACAAAATTCCCTCCAACCCAAAGCATATTGTAATCTTTTCAAGCTTTGGAGAAACACAGCAAATATGATTTAAAACCTCAACGAAGTCAATTTTTAATTCTCTCAAATTTTTAAAAACATATTCATGATCACCTACGTTATCATCTGCGTTTTTAAGGGCGGACAAAAATAAAAAATATCTACGCCTGATTTCCAAACTCGTTAAATTCGGGAATGTTTCGGCAATTTTCATACTTAAATATTTAGGACCAAGATTAGATTTATAAAATTCATCCACCACTAGCTTTAAATTATACACATTTTCAAATCTGGAAGGGGATGAAATCGCACTAAATTTCGCATTTCTTTGTAGGATGGTATTAAATTCGCAGAGATCTCCTATCTTCAGTTCTAGGAAACCATCAGTTTTTCTGATCATCCTTCGCAAATTGGTTCTAAAAAAAATTATATCCCAAGCGCCGATTATTTTCTCTTCTAATATCGTGTGATTCATTTCACAAATAGGTGGTCGACATCGTCCTCCCATATAATCGAAATTGCCGGTCTTTCGCTCGAAAAAGTAACGCATTAAAAACACCATAGCGTAGCGAATTGACCTACACAAGAGACATATTGGTGCGATTATTCTATTTATTTCACGAAATTCACTAAACATTTGGTAAAATTTTTTATTCATCATTATTATTTCCCACTGCTCTTCTGATTGTGTTATGTCTTCATCTTCCACTATTTCTTCCCCATATTCTTCTTCTTCTTCCGTCGTTTCTTTATCCACTCTATTTTTATTCGCAATTTTCGGATAAATTTCGGATCCATTTTCGGTGATTTCCCATTCCATTATTCTTCGATTTTCAATTTCGACCACCATAAATATACTAGATAAGCGTTTATTGCGGCACAATTTGCATTCAAGTCTAACGCAATTTTCGAATTCGCCCGGCATGTCGAACAAAAAAGGGTAGGTGTAGTTGGGAAATAATTCTTCTTCCGAGTAGAAGCTCAATATCAGCTCTAACACCTCGACTTTAGTTTTCTTAGCCAGCATCAATACCCGATCGCTATCGAAGACAGTTGAAGGGTGAATGTGGTTTAAACGAATACCGATTTTATTTAAATTAAACAATGAGGAAATCTCCATAATTTCTTCGATGGCGTTATAATCCACAACCAATGTCGTTAAATGATTAAACGAAGGAATTTCAACCTTCTCCACTTTGCTCGATAATTCAATTTCTTGAAATGTTACATTCGCGTATTTAATTTTAAAAAACTCCTCTTGACCTATTAGAGCGTTCCCCGACTTGCTTAACTTAACAGGTGGGTAGCGCCAAAAATAACCGATTGAAGAATTTTCGTCGTTTTCGTTCTGTCTTAAAAAAATTTCGCGGCATTTGCAGGTTAGTTTTAACGTAGATAAATTTGGAAAGAAAATCGAAATATTTTTCAGCATTTCGAGAAAAAAATTTTCCTGGTCAAAAGGATAAATAACACCCTTATTGACAATTTCTAGGATTGTGATATTCGATAAAGGTTCTCCTTGTCGCTTCAAAAAATTGCTTAATTTTTTAAACGTTTGGCAATCATCTAATGAAAGGATTAAACTAGTCAAATGCTCGTACGCGTTATTCATTGTAATCAAAAACGAACTAGTGGCAGCAGCAGGAGCAGAAGTAGCAGAAGCGGCAGCGGCAGTCCCGGCGAGCGGCGAGCGGCATTCGGAAATCATGTATTTGGTCAACGTCATGGCTATTGCTCTAGGCGTGCAATAAGAGTGATTTTTATAGGGATTCTCAATCGCTGTTTTAATAAAGTTTAAAAAAATGGTAGAGGTATTTTCTGTGTCATCATTTGATTCGATTACTGAAAAAAGCCTATCGAAGTTTAGCTTTTCCGACTCATTTTTATCGATTAGATAATTCTCTTGCAGGTAGTAGTTCACCTCGCGTTTTCTCGAGGCCAAAACAATCATAATGTTATATATGTCTTGAAATGATAAATTTTTAAAAATGAGGTATAGCACTTCATTTGATAATATTGATAATCTGTTATATTTTTCATCCAAATCTGAAAAATCATCGTCTTCGAATGCGGGTGTGTTTTGAGGTCGATATCGAAGCATCAACGTCAGATTCGTCTGGCGTTTTTGAAGAAATATCGTCTTCGCGTTTAATTTCTTGTCCGTTGTTGGTTTACATAAAAAGAATTTTAATTCTAGTGATATTCGCTGGAAGCAGTGGAGAAACGGAACAACGAGACTCTAAAACGGTGTAGTATATACACGCTATTAATGGGTCGATTAGCGTATGTGGCTCAGCCTGTGCGACGCGCGGCTTATATATATGGGACGATCTTAATAAAAACGAATAATTTGTCTTTATCTTTTATGTTAATTTATAATTTAAAATATTTTTTTTATTTAGCGTCTTCTAACTGGACTCTAAAAAGCGGCTGAACGCTTTTAAATGCCATTTTCTTAAGCTTAAACTATCGTTAAACCGAATATGACGTCATATAGTGACGCTTGACATAAATCGAAGGTCTAAGCGCAAATTACGAAAAATGACGTCATATAGTGACGCCTCTTCGGGAACTAATATAAGTCGAAGGTCTAAGCGCAAATTCCAAAAAATAATTTCGACTTAAAGAAATTTTGTAAATTATTTTCTTTTGGTATTTTTAGATTTTAACACTTAGACCTTCGATTTATAATGAAACGTCATTATGTTGGGTTGAAGCAATAGTTTATACCCTAAAAGGTGTCACGCGATCACGTTAAGTCGTTTTTCGATTCCCGTCGAAAAGTCACTCTAATATAGTGTCGCCCAAAGGGAATCGCTAAAGCGGCTGAATTCTTTCATATACCGTAAATATACAAATCTCGCGAGAAGCAAAAGCATGAAATAACTACATTTTACTTCTCGGAGATGGTGCAAAATAAGTTTTTCGTTCCCTAAGCGAGTTTTTTTCTAAAAAAAATGATATTCAAGTTTTCAAAATTATCTATCATTTAAAATTTGTTTTAGGTGAGACTAATTCATAAAAAAAAATAAAAAAAAATATAATCCTTTTTTAATTTAACCTCCCATAAAATACCGTTTTCTTTATTAAATCATTTTTAGGATGACTAAATTAAAAAAAGATTAAAAAATAGAAATAAATTAGTATTTTTCGGTAAACATATGAATCCTCGCGCGAAGCAAAAGCACAAAATAACGTTACTTTTTACTCCTCGGGAGATGGTGCAAATTACATTTTTCGATCCTTAAGCGAGTTTTTTTTCAGGGCTGGATATAGTGATGTTTCGAAGGGAACTAATATAAATCGAAGGTGCAAGTGTGAAAGATTTTTCTTCATCTTCGGAGTAACTAGGTGTTCTAAGTGAGTTACCTTTCAAGCCGCGGTACTTGTTTATGTGAGATTCGAGAATTTGAAAAAGCCTTTCAAAAAACGAAAAATCGTCAAATCTTTCTAGGAATAGGATGACAAATGTTTTTAGTGTCGTCTCATTGCTATTCCTGAGAAGGTGTTCGAAAAGCTCCTCCCGTCGCCGACAACAATAAAATAACTCATCACACTCTTCTTTTCGTTCTTCAATCGATGACTTTTCCATTCGAGAAAAGGAGGGAAATTTGTTATCCTCTGGACACGTAAGAAATCTTTGCTTTTTTACAACTTCTGGCGAATCTTCGAAGTTGGGTCTTTTGCGTTTCAATGTTCGATTCGTTATACTATCTGCCGTTTTAATCCGCCATTTGATGAGGTGTTCTCCGTTAGCGCCGGTCAAATTTATTACCAAGTCTACTAAGTTGTTGCATTTGATTTTATCTTGAAACGTTATTTTAGGGAATTTAAAACGATCTTCTATCGGAAATTTGTATTTTTTATTTTTAAAATTCTCTTTTTCCATAAAGCTATCAAAATTCAGCTCGAGACGCGCGACTGAAGAGGAAAGGCCCACGATTTTAAAAATCTCCCCAACATCGACATTCCTCCGATGCAAAAAGAGCTTTAAATTTTCTACCCGTGTGGTTCTTGTAAAAATATCAATCGAGCCTTGGTGATAATCTATTTCGAGTTCTCGCAACTTCTTAAAGGTAGACGTAGAAGAGTCTCTCCCAAATCTTCGATCTCTTAGTAAAGTATTCCTTCCCCTAATTTCTAACCTCGTTAAATTGGGAAATGTTTCAATTATTAGAGGATAACGCACGTAAATTTTTTCTCTCCTGTTTAAGTTTTTCAGAATAATTTTTAACTCGTGGACGTTTTTAAATTCAAAACATTCAGGAAAAAACTCTAAATTCTGCTCAAATATTTCGTTAAAATCGTTCATATCGTTGATTCTTAATTCGAGATATCCGTTATTGTCCTGTATTTTCCTGCTTAATTTTTCTCTACAATTTTTTATGTTCCAAGACCACATTATATTTTTATGAAGGAAGGTGCGGTTTTCTTTATAGTCGTATATGAATGATGGGGGCTTTTCAACGAAACGAGTTAAATACGTTAAAACAAACTGAATGAATTTAAAAGACAAACTAGACAATATAGGAATCTCGATAACATCTATATCTTGATCCATAAATTCACAAAACAAAACATCAAACGTGTCAAAGTCGGTAATTATTTCAAATGGTGGTGGTGGTGGTACATAATCAGAGGTGCGATCCTTCAAGGATTTAAACGTCCATTCGATAATTCTTCTATTTTCCACTTCAACGGCTACAACGAGAGTTTTTGGTAAAACAAACGATGAAATATCCTTGGGAAATTTCTTTTTCAATTTCTTCAACGAGGGGTAAGCGGGAAACAAGCCTTCCATCGTCGAAAAATTTAAAATTATTTCTACCGTCGTTTCAATCCCGGCCTTATTAAGCAAGCGAATTATGTATTCTACGTCGATGATTGCGGGATTATGGTAGCCGTTTAAATATATGCGGATTTTGTTTATTGGATGATGTAAGGGCAATAATAGTTTACGCACGGTATCATAGTGCGCGATATATTGATAATCCGTAACTATTTCCTGTAGCAGGAGTAGTTTCGATCGTTCGTCTAGCGCTTTTTTAAAACCGAATATCAGGAATCCATCTCCGTCAATTTCTCTCTCATTTTTGCAACTTTTTTTTCCGCAACTATGGTCATTATCATCGTTGAAAGTATTACATCGACATTTTATTTCAAAGTCGATTAATTTTGGAAAAGCTTTCATGACGTCAATTATATTCACTCGTTCATTGCCGTTAGTGGTAATTATTTTTAACGAGCTTATTTTAAATAACGGTTCCATTTCCCGCATGGTTTCATCGAAATTTAAACAATCGTTTATAGTTAATATTAAGGTATTCAGATACGTGTACGCGCTATTCAGCTTGGCCAGAAAACTTGCTCCGTATTCGGCGGTAAAATCATCCGGGATAGATAATGCTACGGCCTTAGGAATCCCATACTCGGAATTATTATAGGGCGTTTTCAGTACGCGTTGAAGCGAGATTGTGAGAAGGGACGGTTCGTTCCTTATTTCCGAGAGCGTTAAAAACTTATCAAAGTCAAGAAGGTTCATATCGATGAGAAAATTTCTTTGTAGATGATAGATCTCAAAAGTTTCGTTGTGAAAAACACATGAAAGATTGAATACATCTTCCAAATTGAGTAAGTCGTAAATTTGCTGCTTCGTTAGATCTGGTATTGTACCCAAAGACATTTTTTATTTCGGGAAAAAAAATATACAAAAGCGCTAGGGATTTAAAAGAACGCCGTTGGGTGTTCTTTTTAATATCAGCGCGTTGCTATTGAATTAGTTCGAGGCAGCGGGAATAAGTGAGTTCTTACGCGCGACGTGCCACTATTTATAGATAAATTTTGAAGACGTAGTAAATTTTGGAAAAATAATTAGTTTTTTACTTTATGTACCAAAATGAAAATAAATTAATATTTCTCTTTAAATTGAGTGAAATAAAACACATAATACGCTATATTTTTAATTATAAAATAAAGTATTTTTTACAAATTATTATGATAATGATTTTGTTTCACCTCTTTCTCTTATTCGTAATGACTTCGGGCGACGAGTTTTCGCTGCGCGGAATTTTTCTTCATCCTCGAAGTAATTAGGCGTTCTAAGTGAAATATTTTTAAAGCCACGGTACTTGTTTACGTGAAATTCGAGAATTTGAAAAACGCTTTCGAAAAATGAAAAATCGTCAAATTTTTCTAGGAAGAGGATGACAAACGTTTTTAATGTCGTTTCATTACTATTTCTGAGAAGATGCTCGAAAAGCTCCTCCCGTCGCTGACAACAATAAAAAAATTCCTCCCACTCTTCTTTTCGTTCTTCAATCGATGGTTCATCCATCCGAGAAACGGAGGAGAAGGCTTTGTTATCCTCTGGGCGCACGAGAAATCTGCGCTTTTTTACGATTTCTAACGAATCTTCAAAGTTGGATCTTTTTCGCTTCAAAGTTCTTTGCATTTTACTAGATGCCGTTTTAATCCGCCATTTGATGAGACGTTCTCCGTTGATACACGTCAAATTTACTATCAAGTCTATTAAATTAGTGTATTTGATTTCATCTCGATATAACATTTCGGGTAATTTGAAGCCATCTTCTATCGAAAATTTGTATTTTTTGTTTTTTAAATTGTCTTTATCCAAAAAGCTATCAAAATTCAGCTCGAGGCGCTCGAGATAAGGGGAAAGGCCCACAATGTTACAAATCTCCCTAACATCGACATTTCCCGGATGCAAAAAAAGCTTTATTTTTTGTACCCGTGCGGCTCTCATAAAAATATCCAACGATCCATGATAATAATCTATTTCGAGTTCTCGAAGCTTCTTAAAGGTAAACTTATTATAGTCTCTCCAAAGTTTTCTATCTCTTAGTAAAATATTTCTTCCCCTAATTTCCAACTTGGTTAAATTGGGAAACGTTTTAATAATTAGGGGATAGCGCATGTAAATAACCTTCTCCCTATTTAAGTTTTTCGGAATAATTTTTATATTGTGAACGTTTATAAATTCAAAACACGCGGGAAGAGAATGTGTATTTCTGTCAAATATTAAGTTAAAATCGTTCATATCGTTGATTCGTAATTCGAGATATCCGCTATTGTCCTCTACTTTCCTATGTAATTTTTCTCTAAAAGTTTTTAAGTCCCAAGACCAGATAATATTTCGATGAATGAAGGTGCGATCGTCATTATAGTTGGGTAAGAACATGGAGGGTTTTCCAACGAAATCGGTCAAATACGTTAAAACAAACTTAATGAATTTGAAAGACAAATTGGACAATATGGGTATTTCAATCTTATATATGTCTCTAACGATAAATTCATCAAATAAATTATCCAACGTGTCAAAATCGGTAATAATCCGAAATGGTGGCGGCGGTGGTTTATTTTCGCAGCTTCGATCCTTCAATGATTTAAATGTCCATTCAAAAATTCTTTTATTTTCAACTTCAACGGCTACAGCGAGAGTTTTTGGTAAAACGAACGACGAAATGTCCTTTGGAAATTTCCTTTTTAGTTTCTTCAACGACGGGTAAGCTGGGAACAATCCTTCTATCGTCGAAAAATTTAAAACGATTTCTACTATCGTTTCAATGCCGGTCTTATTAAGCAAGCGAATTATGTATTCAACGTCGATGATTGCGGGATTATGGTAACCGTTTAAAAGTATGCAGATTTTGTTTATCGAATGATGTAAGGGCGATAATAATTTATGCACGGTGTCATCGTGCACGATGTATTGATAATCCGTCACTATTTCCTGCAGCAGAAGTAGTTTCGATCGTTCGTCTTGCTTTTTTTTAAAACTGAATATCAAGAACCCATCACCGCCATTTACTCTCTTGATTTCGCACCTTTTTTTCCCGGCACAATCGTTGTCACTATTACAATCATTGTTGCTGAAAGTACCGCATCGACATTTTATCGCAAAGTCGATTAAATTAGGAAAAGCTTTTGCCACGTCGATGATATTCACTCGTTCATTACCGTCAGTCGTGATTATGGATAAATTGTCAATTTTCGATAACGGTTCCATTTCCCGCATCGTTTTATTGAAAGTCAAACCATCGTTTATAGTTAATATTAAGGTATTCAGATACGCGTATGAGCTATTCATCTTGGCCAGAAAAGTAGCCCAGTATTCGGCAGTAAAATCGGCCGGGATGGTTAACGCTATGGCGCTAGGAATCTCAAACTCTGAATTATTATAGGGCGTTTGCAGTACGCGTCCAAGAGAGGTTGTGAAAAGGCTCGGATCCTTCTTTATTTCCGAAAACGTTAAAAACTTATCCAGGTCGAGAACGTTTCCATCGATGAGAAAATTTCTTTGGAGGTGATAGATCTCAAATGTTTCTTGATGAAAAATAGATGAAAAGTGAAAAACGGATGAAAGATTGAACAAATCTTCGAAATCGAGGAGGTCGTAAATTTTCTGCTTCGTTAGAGTCGGTAATGTACCCAGAGACATTGTTTTGGAAAAAAATAATATACGCGAGCGCGAGAGGCTGAAAAGAACGCTCTGGATGTTCTTTACTATGGCGGCGCTTCGTTATTGAATTAGTTCGAAGCGTCGGTAATAAATGAGTTCTCACACGCGACGGGCCACTATTTATATAGATAAATTTTGAAGACGTTGTAAAATTTTGAAAAAATAATTGGTTTATTAATTTATGTGCACAAATAAAATATATTTAAAATGAAATAGAGATTCCGTTTTGCTTCAAGGTCAAAAAAATCCCGTTTATAATGAAAAATATTTTGTAGGGGCTACTAAGATAAATAAAAAAATTTAACATTTTTAAATATAAACTTTTGAAAGAGTTGTTGGAAAAGCAAGAATTCGTTAGTTCTTTTATAAAAAAAAATAAATTAATTTCTTTTTAAGGTGAGTGAAAGAAAACACGTAATACGCTATATTTTTTACTTATAAAATAAATTATTTAATTTAATATCTTACAAATTATTATTATGATGATGATGACGATGATGATGATGATGTAGATTTTGTTTCACCTCTTTCTCGTATTCGTAATGACTTCCTGCGACAAATGTTCGCTGCGCGGGATTTTTCTTTATCCTCGGAGTAATTAGGCGTTCTAAGTGAAACACCTTCAAAGCCGCGGTATTTGTTTACGTGAAATTCGAGAATTTGGAAAAGCCTTTCAAAAAATGAAATATCGTTAAATTTTTCTAGGTTGAGAATGACAAACGTTTTTAATGTCGTCTCATTACTATTCCTGAGAAGATGCTCGAAAAGCTCCTCCCGTCGCTGACAACAATAAAAAAATTCCTCCCACTCTTCTTTTCGTTCTTCAATTGATGGTTCATTCACTCGAGAAACGGAGGAGGAGGCGCCTTTGTTATCCTCTAGGCGCACGAGAAATCTGTGCTTTTTTACGATTTCTAACGAATCTTCAGACATGGGTCTTTTTCGTTTCAAAGTTCTATGCATTTTACTAGATGCCGTTTTAATCCGCCAGTTGATGAGACGTTTTCCGTTGGTACCCGTCAAATTTATTATCAAGTCTTCTAAGTTAGTGCATTTGAGTAAATCTCGACATAACGTGTCGGGTAATATAAACCCATTTTCTATCGAAAATTTGTATTTTCTTCTATTTTTCAAATTATCTTTATCCAAAAAACTATCAAAATTCAGCTCGAGGCGTGCGAGCAAAGGGGAAAGGTACACAAGGTTACAAATATCCCTAGCATCGACATTTCCCGGGTGCAAAAAAAACTTTATTTTTTGTACCCATTTGGTTCTGAATAAAATATCACACGAGCAATTATAATGATCTATTTCGAGTTCTCGCAGCTTCTTAAATTTAAACCTATCAAAGTCATCCCAAAGTTTTCTATCTCTTAGTAAAATATTTCTTCCCCTAATTTCTAACTTGGTTAAATTGGGAAATGTTTCAATAATTAGGGGATAGTCCATGTCAATAATTTTATTCTTATTTAAGTTTTTCAGAATAATTTTTAACTCGTGGACGTTTTTAAATTCAAAACATTCAGGAAAAAACTCTAAATTTTGCTCAAATATTTCGTTAAAATCGTTCATATCGTTGACTGGTAATTCGAGATATCCGCTATTGTCCTGTACTTTCCTGTGTAATTTTTCTCTAAAACTTTTTAAGTCCCAAGACCAGATAATATTTCCATAAACGAAGGTGCGATCATCATTATAGTCGGGTAAGAATATGGAGTCTTTTTCAACGAAATTAGTTAAATACGTTAAAACAAACTTAATGAATTTGAAAGACAAATTGGACAATATGGGTATTTCAATCTTATATATGTCACTAGCGATAAATTTATCAAAAAAACTATGCAACGTGTCAAAATCGGTAATTATCCGAAATGGTGGCGGCGGTGGTTTATATTCGCAGCTGCGATCCTTCAATGATTTAAATGTCCATTCAATAGTTCTTTTATTTTCAACTTCAACGGCTACAACGAGAGTTTTTGGTAAAACGAACGACGAAATATCCTTTTTAAAATTCTTTTTGAGTTTCTTTAACGAAGGGTAAGCGGGAAACAATCCTTCTATCGTCGAAAAATTTAAAACGATTTCTACTATCGTTTCAATGCCGGTCTTATTAAGCAAGCGAATTATGTATTCGACGTCGATGATTGCGGGATTATGGTAGCCGTTTAAAAATATGCTGATTTTGTTTATCGAATGATGTAAGGGCGATAATAATTTGCGCACGGTGTCATCGTGCACAATGTACTGATAATCCGTCACTATTTCCTGCAGCAGAAGTAGTTTCGATCGTTCGTCTTGCTTTTTTTTAAAACTGAATATCAGGAATCCATCGCCGCCATTTACTCTCTTGATTTCGCACCTTTTTTTCCAGACACAATCGTTATCACCATTACGATCATCGTTGTTGAAAGTACCGCATCGACATTTTATCGCAAAGTCG